>JAHBCN010003718.1:0-71326 GCA_019359885.1 Listronotus oregonensis | reverse complement strand
TCTTTAAGAACTTTTATAATATTTTAAAAAAAACCATTACTCATTTTTTTAATATTTCTTTTTTTTTTCATTTCTTACGAGAAAAAAAATTTTTAAAAATGTTTCAAAAAATTGGGAATAAAAAAAAAAACCCCCTAATTTAAGACAAATTTAAAATAAAAATATTTTTAAAAAAAAAATTATTCATACGTGGTTCCGTCTTTCGAAACGGAAGTTTTTAAAAAAAAAAAATTTTTTATTTCAAAAAACAAAATTACAATGATTCTAATATACTAGCAAAAATTGGGATACAACGTTTTTAAAAACTACGTAAATACAAAACTAGAATGACAAAAACTAGAGAGTTGGCCTATTTATACAAAGAGGTTATCATTAGAAAGTAAACATTAAGGGTAATTAAGATAAGTGCATTTCTTAAATTTAGCAACATAACTCCTCCCTCCTTAAGTCTCGGAAAAGAGAGGTTGACGCTTTTCTGAGTTTTCTTGAAGTTCAATATCGGCGGGCCGGGGGTTTTTTTCTTGGTGTTTTTTTGGGTTTTCCAAAAAAATACCATATAATGCTTCCAGATATTAGGATAAGTTTTAAAAACCCCAATGCAGATTATAAAGCTTGGAGTCCAATAAGTGGCTTTGGGTTTTTTTGCATATTATGAAATTTTAGTGTAGAAATTATCTTGTTTGCTTCTTGGAGATCCTTGGGGTTTGGGGGGGTTTTGGGGAAATGAATTTGTTTTTTTTTGGTTTTTTTTTAAAATTTTTAAATTTTGGGGATTTTAAAGGGGGGGAAGAAGATGTCGGGGGTTTTTTTTCTTAAACAATTGTCCGTTTATTGTAGTAGAACAATTTTTTAAAACCCAATTACGGTTGGCTTTGTTATAGAAGTATATTTTCTTTGTCCTAGGCAATTGTTTTTTGATTAGCGTTGCATTGGCTGGAATTATTAGTACTTCATTTTTGCTTATGCGAAGTACGCTGGTAGTGGTAAACTGTATGTTGACAACTGGACAGGTATTTTCTTTTTTTTGGGGAAAATTTTCACAACACAGGCGTTGTCGACTGAGAGGGCTTCTCTGGTACAAAAAAAAGGTGTTTTCAATTTTGGGACACTCTTCCAGTGTAGAATAATATTCTTCTTTTGAAAAAGCAACAAGAATGGTTTGGGGATAATTATTGTTTTTTTAAAAGGATAGGAATATTTTTAAAATTTTATATAATTAAAATTTTTTAAAATAATTGGTTTTGTATTGAAAAAATTACATTTTTTTTAAATTTTATTTTTTTTGAGGACTCATTATTTTGTAATAAGAAATTAGTTTGGAAAATTTGATAAGGTTTGCTGAGGGAAACCCCCGGGGTTAATCACTTCATTAAGTTGGAATTCATTTAATATAGTGTTATCATAATATTTAATTTTGAAAAACTAATGGCATTCTCTATATTAGTTAGGGGTAGATTTCATTTTTAGTAATTGAATATTAATGTTATCCAAAATTAATGCCCAAATGGGGGTTTCTGCTAATGTCGTCACATTGGCGTAAATTTTTTTTAAAATTTTTTTTCTTGTATTAGTAATTGTTTTTCTATCATTAAAATTTTTTTTTTTGTTTTTTTCCCCCGTTACGTTGAAAGGATTGAAATTGAATTTTTAATATCAGTTTGTAGATCTTGTTGGTTGTTATTTAAAATTTTTTGATATAATTGTCATTTTTTTCCGTCATCGGCATCTAATCCCCCAAAAAAAGCCATTTATTTATATTTCCTACAGCTTTTTTTAAAAACCTTTTTTTTCATGAAATTCGTTAAATATTAAAGTATTTCTTTGAAGTGATTGAAAAAAATCGTTTTTTTGGGTTTTTTGTTTTTTTTTTACCATATCAGAGAAGTATTCGTTACTTTTTTTTTGAAAATAGAGTTTGGTTTGATAATTTAATGTTACTTGAAATTCGTTAAGGCACTTGTCTATTTGTGAAATATTAATATGATAATAAATAACATGATGATTATTAGTAATGTATGTTTTTCCCCAGGACGACAGGGAAAAGGGGGTTATTTAGTTTTCTTCCCTCGAAGGACCATCCCCCGTCTAGAAGAATTGGTAGAAGTAGAAGCAGTTTTTTAATTTGTCTGAAACAAAACGGGGTGGTTTCAGATTTTGCAGATGAATCATGCGTTTTTGAGAAATTTAAATTTTAAAATTGGGGAAAAACTTCGACAGGGGTTTTTTTAATTTTTTTTTATTTGTTTGTTTTTTTTTTTTTAGATTTAATGGGGGAAAGTTTTCTAAAAAATAGGTTTAGACGTGTCTTTTTTTTTATTTTCGACGGGGGTTTTCATTTCTCTTATCCAGAATATTTTGTTGTTGTTTTAATAATTGGGTTTTAATTGTTTTTTTATTATTTTAATTTTTTCAGAATGTTCTTGGAAAAAAATGGTGATTTTTTCTTCTTCTGAAAGTTCAAAAAAAGGGTTTTTATAATCTAATTTTTCCCCTTTTAAATTTCTTGAAATGGGGTATATTTTGAAGTGCTATGAGTCGTATTGTTGTAAGACAATGGGGGGCCCCTAATTCATTAAATTAAAAATATTTTTTTTGGGTTTTTCTTTTTTTTGTGCAAAAAAGATTTCGTTGATAGTTGAGGGAATTTTTCGACATATGAATTTGAGTTGGGGTTATGGGGGGACAATAATGAAAATTGATGTTATGAAGACAAAAAGAAATTTTGTACGTTTTCATTTTTAAAGGAAGTCCCGTTATCGGTGGTGATTTTTCGGGGGGGGGGCCTTTTGATTAAAATATTTTAACAGGTTTTCGATTACTTGGGCCATGCAAAGTTGTTAGGGGTAGGCTTGTCCTAGTTTAAAAAAACTGTCTAATATTGTTAAAAAGTTTGTGTTATGTGTTTTGTATATGTCTATATAAATGTGATCGAAGGGTTATATCCTAAAGGAGTAGGTTTAAATACTAATTTTTTGGATGCCGTTCATACTTAGTTTTTTGACATATTTCCATAAATTTACGTATGTTTTACGTCGTCTTCTAAATTGGGCCAATAAAAGTGTTTCTTAAGAGAAATAAATTTTCTTGTAGACCGCGAGGGGGTTTTTTTTTGTTTCGTGATAATATTTTATTTTTGTTGTTGTTCATTTTTGTTGTTATGTTTTAAAAAAGGGGAGTTTTAAATATAATGCTTTTTTTTTTAAAAAGGGGGTTTTGGGAAAAAGTTGAGAAAAATTTTGGGTTTTCTAAAGTTTTTTTTAAAAGAACATGCAGTATGTTTTGGGGGGGGAAAAATTTTCTTTAATGACTTTGCATAAGTCTATTTAGGTGGGTCATTAGGGAGGAAGATAATTAATTTTTTTTTAAAAAAATAGAATGTCTTTCGTTTTTTTTGTTAGAGGAGTATCTAAAAAAAATTTTGGTTTTTTTATATTTTTTAAAAAGATTTATTTACATGGGGTTTTTTTCCTATGACGGGATTTTCATGACTTGAGTGTATGGTTTGTGTTTTGTTTTGTCTTTACTATTAGACGGATAAGGTGATTTAATTTGAATGTCAGAGATTATATTTATATTGTTTTTTTTGTTTTTTGGGGTTTTTGGGGAGCATACCCAATTTTTTTCGTCTGGGTCGTTATTGTTAAGTTCAGGGGATACTTCTGCGGGGTCGATTTGTGGAATAATTGACTTTGATCATCTTCAATGGCGTTAATTTGGCAGGGATGCGACTAAGGGCGTCGGCATTGTGTTGGTTTCCCCCTTTTTTTTATAGATAATTTCATAGTCATATTGGGAAAAATTTTTTAGTCGCCATCTTACAAGTTTGGAGTTTGGTTCTTTAATTGAAAATAACCTTTTGGGGGTTTGTGATCGGATATGATCTTAAATTTTTCCCCCAAAAAGGTAGGGTCTAAAATTTTTTTTGTTGCCCAAACGATTGCCAAAAATTTTTTTTTCAATTGTAGAATAATTACTTTTCGGCAGCGTTTAACGTTCTAGAGGCGTATGCAATAGGTAGGTCTTTACTTACAGGGCCTTGTGAAATTATTGCTCCTATAAAAAAGTTTAAGCGTCTGTGGTAAGAAAAAAAGGGTTTTAAAAAAAGTCGGGGTGTTGAAGTATTGGGTCATTTGTTAACATTATTTTGCATTTTCGAAGGGAAAAACAAATTCAGGGGTATCCCGATTTTCAGTTTTTCTTTAAACTTTGGGGTTTAAAAAAGGGGGGTTTTTTTAGCTTAGCAAATTTTTTTAAAAAATTTGCGGTAATAGCCTATCAGCCCAAAAAAAGGATTTTATTTCTTTGGGGTTTTTTGGGAAAAAGGGGGAAAATTTGGGGAAATTTCTTCAATTTTCTTAGGGTTAGGTTTAATTCCTTAAAGGTAATAACATGGCCTAAAATTCGACATTTTTTTTTAAAAAATTTTTGGGTTTATCTAATTGTATTTTTAAGTTGTTGTTTTGGAGTCGTTGGAAAACAAGTTTTAAAAATTTTTTTTTATGTTCTTGCAAGGATGTAGAGAAAAAGATTATGTCGTCCATATAGACTAAAATATTTTTCCTTGAAGATCTCTTAAAACATTGTCCATTACTCGCTGAAATGTGGGGGGGCATTTTTTTCCAAATGGCATTCGTAAATATTCGTAATGACCATTTTCTACGCTGAAAGCTGTTTTTGGAAAGAGGGGGGCCATTTCGATTTTGGGGAAACCGGACGCTAAGTTTAGTGTCGGGAAAAATTGACTTTTCCGGGGGTTTTTCAAGGATATCATAATTTTTTGGAAGGGGGGGGCGATCGTCAATTGTTTTTTATTAACTTTTTTTATAATCGATTTTAAAATTTCCATTTTTGTTTACCAGATGCATCGATTTTTTTTGGTACTATCCACACAGGGGAAGACCAAGGGCTTGAAAAAGGGTCTTATAATACCCCAGATAGCATTTGACTAATTTGCTTTTGGACTTCTTGTTTTGGGGGGTAGGGATATCGATATGATTTTTTTTTGAACTGGAATTTCGTCAGAAGTTTCGATTTTATGTTTGACTTGACCCCTTTTTAAAAGGGTTTGTTTATCATTTGGTTTATGCAAAATATTGGGGAACTGTGCTAAGAGCTTTTTTTGACAAGATGACTCTTCGTCATTGAGATGGTCCCGATCGAATAAAGGGAAAATTATTATTTCTGTCTTCATTGGGTGAATTATCGAAAATTAATTTCGCAAATTTTCTCTAGGTTATAGATTTCGTTTTCACTTGCGTTAAAGGGTGTGCATTTTTTTTTTTGTCGTGAGAGTTTTAAAAAAAATAAGAATACTAGGTTTAGGGGATTTCTTACAAAGTGACGAAACTATTTTTTTCTTTTTTAAAAAAAATGCGGGGGGAAATTTTGATGCTTTCATTTTTTATGTAGGGCATATAAAGTTCGGTGTCGTCAGGAAGTGTTGTACGGATCTGTTTTAAAACGATATTGTTGGGTGGAATTTCGACCTTTTGTATTTGGGGAAAATTTTTTTATATTTAAGAGGTATATAAATATTTAAATTTTAGAGACACTGATTAGAGAAATCTATATTTAGGTTAAGTTTTTTTTAAGTCGCGAAAAAACCCCCAAAAAAACCATCGAAATAATCGTGAAAGCTAAAAAGAATAAATTCTAAAGGTGTATTTATATTAAATTCTTGCAAAAGTGGAATCTTTGCTTTATTTTGGGGTTTTTGGGGGTTTTTCCCCCCTGCATGTTACAAAAGGGGGTGATTTGAATTAAATATTTTGTCAGGGAAATTTTGTTCTGCGGGGGTGGGTCGAAGTAAAAAATGAGATCCGGTATCTATTAAGAGTTTTAAGGGTGGTTTTTCAAATTTCGATATAGGGAAAGGGGGGTTGCCCGGGGGAAAAGGGGTTAATATCTAGGTATGACTGTCCTTTTGGGAGGCGTTTAATTGAAAATTTAAATTTGGGGTTTTAGGATTTTTTTTTTATATATTGATCTTCTTGATAAAAATTTCATCTTTTAAAAATCTTGGGTTTTTAACCCCCTTTTTCTTGGGGATCAAGATATTCGTTATTTTGTTCGAATGTGTGGGGGTATTTTCGTTATGCGCGAAATCTATCGAAGGGTTATTATTTTCAAGAGGGGGAATTTCAGTAAATACCAGGGGTTTTTCGGGGGGGTTGCGTTCCCCAAAATTTTTTTTGTAGAGGTCTTTGAAAAAAAATTGGGGATGCCTTCAGGTGTGATGCTTACCCCGGGGCTTTGGGTTTTTTGGGATGTCTTGGGGTTTTTGGGTTTTTTTTAAAGACATTTTGTGGTTTACCAAATACTTGTTGTTTAAATTTGGGGAAAACTTTGTTGGACTGGTCTAGGTTGAATTTTAAATTTGGGTTTTACTTGGAAAATATTTTTTATTGAAATGACTTGGGTTATGAATTCTGCTAAGAGTGGTTATTTCATTTGTCTTTTTGGGAAAAATTTTTTAAAATTAGTTTTTGGTAACTGAATATTATTGGGGGGGGTTTAAACTTTTTGGGGTCTATTAGCAAGTTGTTGTTCGATTAGTGAATGTTTTAAAAAAAAAGGTCGTATGTATCGTCTAAGTCTTTAGGTTGATTTATCATAAGTATAGTTCTTAAATCTGAATTTACATTTGCTAGAATACGGTTACTGCTGTTAATTCGTTTTGTTCAATTAGGGCTTTTTTTGGGTTTCTTGTATTAAATTTTCAGTACTTATTTTTAAATTAATTCTTTTTTTTAAGGGGTTTTTTTCTATCGAAAAAAAACTAATACAGTTTCTTTTTTTTTTCGAGTTAGAAAATTTAATTGCTGAGAAAATTTTTGTGTCTATTTACTTTGTCTCCAAATTTATTTCTAAGTTCATTTTTAATAAGAGTCCAGCTTGATAATTCTGGGTGACAAAGCAGAAAATCTCCGGCTTCATCAATAATTTTTTAACGGGTTTTTGGCAAAAAAAAATTCGCGTAAACTTTCGTCAATTGGACTGTTATACCTATCAAAAAAAATTTTTCAATGGCTTTAAAAAAAAAATTTTAAATGTTGGGGTTTTTTCCCCCAAAAAGGGTTTTAAATGTGTGAGCGTTTTCCCCCTTGGGGTGCGCTTAAGGTCGCCATTTCGTTATTAAGTATTTCAGAGATATTTGAAAAATTTTTCCCCTGTTAGGTTAAGTGTAACTTGAGGTAATGACATAAGATAAAATTTTTTTTAAAAAAAAAATCAAAACAAAAAAAATTGGGGAAAAATTTTTAAAAAAAAAAAAATATACCAATTTTACAAAAAAAAGGGGGGGTAAAGGAATTGTCACTTAAATCGTTGATCGGTTGCAACAGTGAAATTCTTAAACCTATGTTTTACAGTTTTGGGTTTGGGAGGTTCTCTTCACAAAAAATTGAAACTGAAGATCTTTGGCACTATGCAGGAAGTCACAGGAACGGATATTCTCAAAGGGCACTATGCACTTGCAGGAATGGGGTTTTTGGGCCCCCAAAAGGGGACTAGAAAAACTTGAAGAATTCTACCGGTTTTACTGGCCAGTTACGTCTTTCGAAACGGAAGTCTTTATAAAAAACTTTTTTTTTCAAAAAACAAAATTTTTAAAGATTCTAATATACTAGCGAAAATTAGGATACAACGATCTTAACTACGTCAAGTACAAAAAAAAAAAATGACTAAAAATAGAGAGTTGGCCTATTTATACAAAGAGGTTATCATTAGAAAGTAAACATTAAGGGTAATTAAAAATAAAAAACATTTCTTAAATTTAGCAACATAACTCGTGTTTATTAAACGTTGAAACTTCATTTCATTTATTTTATTTTTTTAAAATAGTTACTTCATTTTTTTTCCTTTTAAAATTTCGCGGTAATCTAATAATTAAGTTACTTTCTTTATACCTAATTTTACAAATGTTAGCTTAGAAAATTTAGAAGCACAAATTTTTTTTTTATTTAACTGGGGGGTCTAACTTACTAACGATTTTAATAATGAAGATCTCTAGATAACAACAAAACAGCTTTTTTGGGAGAAAAAAAAAACAAAAAAAAACAAACAACAATACAAAATATAAAATATTTGTAAAACTTTTATAAGTAGGGCCCCCCCAGAGAAATTATAACAGAAAAACTAAATTATGTATAATAAATCGTCGCTAGATGCCGCCTTCATACTTTTTTTGCACCGTCTGATATACACTTTTTTTTAAAAAACGATAGCAGACATTTTAAAATTTTCTCTAATAAAAAGGGTTTTGCGGTAGGGCAAGCAGTTCAGTTCAAAGTACCCCGGGAATAGTGCATAGTTTTATTTTATCCGTTCTGAAATGGAAAAATTTTATTATAATTAAAGATGTGTCAAAAAGGTACAAAAAAATTTAATTTGCCCCCGGGCGTAGTTTAGAATTTGTTGAAAGCCGTTCCGGGGGTTTTCGAACCGGTAGGTTGGGTTCGTAATTTTTAGTGAAGGGGGTTAGTAAAGCCACTGAGAACTTACAACGGCCCCGACCAGGGGGGATTTAGCTTTGCTTTTTGGGGCTTCAGCCGTGGCGAGGGCTGGATTCGTTTTAGACCCGCTGAAGAAGTTATTTTCGAGGATGTTTGGGAAGTAATAAGCAGTATTTCCCAAACTAACTCGACGGGATTTTAATACAGAATCATTTTGCCTAGAAGTAACAAGTGTTAGACTACCAACGGGGGGTGTGGAAAAAAAGGGGAAAAATAAAATACCTATGCAGAAGAAATGCATTATGCGTAGAGGTATTATATGTAAAAAAAATTCCGATAATCTTTTTTCCCCCCTTTTTTTTGGGGGTGGTGGCAATGGCGAACGTTAATAAAGAGCCAGAGTTTAATAAAATTAGACGAGATATAGGGAAAATACAAACCAAAAAAAGCATTAAATTGATGGAAGAGGCAAATATTGTTATTGGGGGAGGAAGGGTGGGGAAATTTGGGGGGGTTTGAAAAAATTCCAACAACATTTAAAATATTTTAAAATAGTTGTCAAAAATTTAAAACCGAAAAAAGGGGACGAGACGTTATATTTAAGGGGACAACAGAATCTAATAAACGACTTAGCCTTCTTTATCATGAAAAACATTTTAACGTAATAACTTCCCTAACAGCTGCATTTGGCTCAGTCTATTACTGCGAAGAATGCCATGTTCCCTTTAAAAAAAAAAAATGACCATCGATGTGGCGGTTTTTTGTCGCTTGTCAAAGATCGCCTGCTTGTAGGACTAAAGCTACCATTAAATCCCAGACTGTTTGAGATCGAAAAAAGGTCAGATTTGCTATGATTATCATAAAAACATAAATTATTTAGGTAAATCAAGATAGGGGGAAAAAATCAAATTATCTCGGTTTGTTTAAAGACAGGTGATAGGAAACATATATGCAATGAAAAATTTTGTCGGAATTGTAACCTGCGTGTACCTGAAAATCACTTATGCTTCATTCAGATAAAAAAAGGAAAAGCTACAAAAAAAAAGATAAGCTATTTGTGTTTTATGAGGGAAACACGCCAAAAAAAAAAATTTGGGGAAATGGATCATTTCTTCATCAAGTCAATCTCTGTGTGTTCAGCCAACGTTGTGATTTTTTGTATAAACGACGAAAAATTGTATTTTTGTCAAAATGTGGCCTGAGACTTCAGATGCACAAAGGTTCAGATGCAATTGTTTTTTTATTAAATTTTTTATTGCAGTTAAAAAAAAAATTTAAATATATTACAGTAATCGCACAAATGGACATTTTTGATCACCAGTTTATATTAAACCATGTAAGGGGGGGAACACTGATTTGACCCCAAAGTTAATTATGAGAGGAACCAAAATAATAATGATGCAGATTGGAAATTTTAAAATTTTTGGGGGATTCGGTGAACTATTTTCCCCCCCCCCTAAGCAACCCCCCCCAAGGCGTTTGGTCTTGAAGATATTTTTTAAGAAGGGCTATTTTCCACCCCTTTTTTAAAAAAAAAAGAAAATGAAAATTTTTTTGGGGAAAAAATTACCAAGTAAAGAATTTTACAGTCCTGATGAGATAAAGGGGGAAGACAGAGATATATTTATAAGATGGTACGAAAAACACCAAAACAATAAAATTTGATATGCAAAGAGCACTAGTTACCCTACTGTATCTTGGGGTGGGGAAAATTTTTAAACCCCGAGCATGCCCCCAAAAAATTTTGACAACAACTTGTTACTACAAAACGTTTGCCCATTTAGCGAATCCACTACCATTGCTTCATCTTGTAACAAAGTTTTTCGTCAAAAATTTTCCCCAAAACCCGATAAAACCGGGATTTTTCCCCAAAAAATGGTTACAGATATAAGGATAAAAAAAACAAAATTGCACCCGTGGTTATTTTTGGGTGGAACACCAGATGGGTATAAACATCGTGCATGCAGCCAAAGATCAAAAAATAAAAATTTTTTGGAGTAAAAGTGGATGGATATTGCCCTAAAAAAAAACGAAATTTATTTTTTTCCATGGCTGCCTATGGCACGGATCCCCTTTTAAAAGCTATAAATTTGGCAAAAATGAACCTTTTTTTGCAGATCCGTCGCAAACTTTAAACTTAATATATGAAACAACCATTGCTAAAACCCCCTAGATTAAAAATTTTTTGGGTTTTTAAATTTTACGAGATTTAAGTGCGACTTTCGAAAACAACTGCAAGAAGATCCAAATATTGAAACATTTACCAAGAACCACCCTTTTTCTAGCTTTGACACCATTAAATCCAAAAATGCTTTCTACGGGGCCGTACCGGTAATGTCTGGAACTATTAAAAAGGGTTTAAAAAAAAGGAAAAAAAAAAATACGCTGATGTTTGTTCTCTATACCCTTACATTTGTAAATATGGAAAATTCCCAATAGGTCATCCGCAAGAAAATTTTTGGGGGAAGACTGAAAAAAAACTGAACCTTTATAATATTGACGGAATTAAAAAAAATTTTTTATCCTTCCACCCCAAAAAAATTTTTATAAAACCCGTGTTACCAGCTAAAATAAATAATAAGCTCATTTTTTGTTCTTTGTTTCACGCCCCCCCTTTCCAAAGAATTTGTCATAAAAAAAAAAAAAAAACAGAGATATATTTAAGACAAAGCTATTTACCAAAAAAAAATATCTAGACTGTCTGTTTTGATAAATGTACCCCCAAAAAATAAGTCTTTCATGTTAGAAGCTATACAAATGATTTTTAAAAAAAAAAAAAAATTATTTAAAATCTGAATACCTAAATACCAAAAAAGGGGAATAAATAAAACCCAAAAACCCCCAAAAATAAAATTTTTTTCAGAAAAAAAATTACAGGTCAAAAAAAAAAATTTTCAACAATTTAGTTTTTTTAAAAACCTCCCTATTTAAAAAAAATTGTAAAATTTTTTAAAAATTTTATTTTAGTCCCCAAAAAAATTCACACTTTTATCTGAACAGTAAGTTTGATATTACTATAGTTTTAATAGAAGGGACACCAAAATAGATTTTTTAAAAAAAATTAAATTTATTACCGGGGAAAGGGGGAAAAATAAAGTACCTTTCTCAAAAAAAAAAACCTTTATATTTTTTTTTTTTTAATGATTATTTTTACATTACTTTGAGAATACTGATTAAATAATGATAAAAAAGGTTTGTCATAAAAAAAAAAAAAAGAAACAGGGATATATTTAAGACAAAGTATTGGTAAAAACCAAAGTTTTTACAGAAAAAAAAATTCGGGACGGTCTTTTTTTAATAAATTTACCTCTAAAAATAAGTCTTTGTGTTAGAAGCTATACAAAACAATTTACGAAATTTTTTTAATGATTTCAAATCTAAATACCTAAATACCAAAAAAAAAAAAATATAACCAAAACATTATAAGAAAAAATTTTTTAAAACAGAAAAAACTTACAGGAAAAAAAAAAATTATACAACAATATAGCTTTTTGAGCACCTTGCCACTATTTAAAAAAAAAATTAAAAATTTTTCCCCCCAACTTCGATTTGGTCGCCATAGAAATTCACACTTTTAGCTGAATTTAGGTTTGATATTCGCAGTTGTATTTCCCCGACAATAATACTGATTAAATAATAATAATAAAAAGGTCGGATTTCTTTTAAAAAAAAATTTCCCCCTCTAATTATCCCCCTTTTTGGTCCCCCCCCATGGAATATCGTTCCATGTTTAAGTGCTCTTTAGTGTTTATGCTTTCATTAAAAGGGGGGAAAAAACCACCCTATTATTAATTTCACTCTTAAAGAAAAGCTTTGCACTTTGCCCTTTTTATGAGTTCTATTGGTTCTGCCCGCTATTCTATAGTTATTTTCCGCTTCGAAGAATTAGCTAATATAAGTTCTTTTTAGCAATAAAACAACACTAGAGTACCACCTATCCCCCTTTTTGTCCCCCCCCCCCCTGTGGAGACCCCAATTTCCCCTTTTTTTGTTTTTTTCCCCCCAAAAAAAAAGAGTTCCTAGAATCTTTTAAAATTTTTTTTAAACTGTGTAGTACTAAACTCCCTTTTATTTCAGTTAAGATACTAACGGCAATTGAGTACTTAGTTTATAAACCTTCGAAAAATTTCTTAAAATAAAAATTCATATTACAAATTTTAAAGGAAATTGAAAGAATAATAAAGAATCAATACCCAAAATCCATTAGATATAAAATATTAAAAAAAGTTACGGTAGGTTTAAATTTATAAAAAAAGTAGGTACATGCATTAAGTATATCCCCCAAAAAAGAAATAACAACTATAAATATAACATAGATTATACAGATTATGTAAGTAACAGGATCATATTGATAAAACAATACAAATATCATTAGACTTGGGGACTACGACACCCCAAAAATTTGGGGTTTTTTTTTTTTTGTTAAAATTTAAAAATCAGATTGTTTTTTAAAAAAAAAAAAAAGAATAGGAAATAGAATCTTATTTCACGTATTATATCTAAAATTTGTATCAATTTCTTATATGGTTTTTTTAAATTTTTTTTGGAGTCCCTTTTTTAAAAAAAGCAGTTTAAAATATATACTTATGACACTATAGTTTAAACAAGGGATTAAAATTTTTTTTTGAAAGTATCGAAATAACAAAAAAAATAACTATTAATAAAAACTATTAAAGCATAAAATAGTCTAAAATCAACTATTCTACCGGACAATAATTTAATAGGAAATATATAATAGATAAAAATAAAAACAGCTGTAATATAGCCCAATTACATGTGTTACCTCATTTTAACAAATTTTTTTAACTAATAGCCATGATCTCATCTCATTTACTTTTAATTAAGATGTTTAACTCTGATTAGGTATATTATTAATTAAATATTTTTGGGAAAAAACCCTTATTATTGAAATTTATTTTTTTTTTTAGTAATTTCAACCAATTTTTTGAAGTCTAATAAGTCTCTATAATTTTTTTTGCACAATATTATAATGTGAATCTTACAATTTACATTGGTATTTTTTTTTTTTTAAAACCTTTACTGTCAAATAAGAGTGGATTAAAAAAAAGTATCATACATCAGCACAAAATGTAAAATTAATATCAATATTTAACCCCTAATTTTGTTAAAAATATTCCCAAATAAAATTAAAACTTGAAAAAAAGTTAACCTTGTATAACAAAGGCCAACTGTATTGATTTACCCCACAAAAGCGCTGCATAAAGAGTTGAAAGTATTAGTACCACAGTAAAGCGAAAATATCGATTTTTTCATTTATACAGAAAGCAGAGGTTACTGTACCGCCCGCTGCCAGTCAGAGGAGCGTAGTTCCAATTTCTTCCAGCGACGTTTTGTAGATGGCGCTGGTAGTAGGCATTGTCTCGCACGCTAAAGCATGGGACGTCGTCTGTTGTTTGTTTCAGTACGAAAAGTAGGGGCCCCAAAGGTTTAGCGCCTTTCCCCCCCAATACGAAGATCCCGAGTTCGATTCTACCCCCCACCCCGGGGGAATTTTTTTTAAAAAAAACAGATGTGGCGTGGTTTTAAAAAACAATATTTAAGAAAATACTCGTGACGTAAGCCCCCGATGGTATGGTACAGTGGAAAATCAATATTCAAAAAAAAAACAGGGACGTAAGACCCTGTTTTATAGGGGGAGCGGGGGAAAAGGGGAAATTTTAAATTTTAAAAAAAAACCCCCTGACATAAGACCCTGATGGCATGGGGCTTGGGAAAAATTCCCACGAACAAAAGCGGCTTTTAAAAAAAGGGGTGGCGGCTTTTATCAAAGGAAAGGGCTTGTATCAAAGGGTTGGCGGTTTTTTTAAAAGGGGAAAAAAAATTTCCCCGGGGGTCATGACCCAATACCTACCCCCCCTATTTGGTATAAAAATTTCAAACAAAAATATCAATAAACGTTGTGAGGCTATAAAATTTTATTAAAAACTCGATTTTCTCGAAAGTTTGTTAGAAGCACTTACTGTGTTTTTGCTTGGGGCAGCCGATTATGCGTGCAAATATTGTACTTAATATTGCCCTCAAGAAGGGGGGGATTTGGCAAGGGGGGTTTTTGGGATTGTCTATCGTTCTGTTTTAGTCTTTTTTAATTTATGTTAAGACTGAAATTTTTTTTTTTTTTTTTATGTAGCAAAATAAAATCAGAGAAGGTAAAATGAAAGAAAAAAATTTTTTTTTTGGAAAAACTATAAAAACCCCCAAAAAAAAAAAAACTCAAATTTGTGTTATATGCCCTCAAAATAGGAGATGTGAAAATTTAGCAAAATTTACAATTTTCATTAATCCGAATAATAACCAAAATAAAAAGGTTTTTTAAAATTAATTTTTAAAATTAATGAAAATGTAAAAAAATTTTTTTTGTTTAAAAAAAAATTTTTTTCATGATTTGACGAAATTGTATCATTTTTTTTTTTGAAACTCACACGCGACGGGAAATTTTTTTTCCCCCTTTGACGCCGAAAAACCCCCGGGGGGTACTTATAAAAATAGTTTTTTTTTTTTTATTTTTTTTTTATAGCTTTTTTAGTCTTTTTTATAGTGCATTAAATTTTTTTACCTTTATTTATTGTAATTTATTAGCAACATAATACAATATCAGCCCCCCGGCAGAATGTCCGCCGCAAATGGGATTTTTTTTTACTTTTAGACAACTTTAATTTATTTATAATATATAAGTTCTGCATCCCCTTTAAAAGGGGGAAGTATTACCCTTTAAACACGGTAAAAATGTTACGGATATGGGGGGGAAAAGTTTAACATTTAATTTTGTCTCAAGAGAAAGGTTCCCCCTTAATATTAATTTTACAGAAATATTTTACTAAGAATCTTTTCTGCAATTAAAAGGAATGTATAAGTTCCAATTTCACTTACCTGGGAAAAAAAATATTTTTTTTAGTTTCAAAACCCCCCCCTATAAAAAAGAGCACAGCAAGTACAGACTAGTACATTGCGTTCTTCAAAGATTAAGTGGGGGGGAAAAAAAATGGGTTTAATTAAATTTAAAAATCCTCAAAATCTTTAGGGCGTTTGCAGGAACAATAAGGATTTTATTTTTTGCACGCCATAATTCATTTCGTTACCTTTCAAAAAAAAATTCTAAATTGTTACCTTGTTTTCACGAAGTATTTTTAGTTTTTTTTTTTACCAACCCCAAATTTCCCCCAAAAAAAATTAATACTATTGCCAGTAATTTACAATCTATGTTAATGATATAAGATTAAAGTAGGCATTTTGAAAAAAAAAAAGCTGCCTAAGTAATCAGTAATATGTGTCAAATAGTCGTTTTTAAAAAAGACCCCGAAAAGTAAAGACACCTATCGAAAAAATGCCGATATTTTTATTAAAGACATAATAAGAATATTCATTACTCAAGTTTTTTCACCGTTGATTGAGACTCAACCCCAAAGTTTTTCCCGAATAGTTAATAAATTTAAACAGACAGGGTAAAACAGATACAAAATGCCCCAAAAAATGTCCTGCTTGTGATGCTCTCAGTCCTACAGTGTCATTATCGCACCGGCAAAAAAAAAATGGCATTTCAAAAAAAAAGTGCGAAGATTTTGAAAAAAAAAAAATTTTAGACTTTATAAACCAAATTTTACATACCCTCCAAGAAAGAGATCGAGATGTATGAATTGACTTTGGTTTTTGATTTTAAGGTCATCCATTTTTTAAAAAATAACATTTTATTTAGTGTTGAGGCAACATTCTAAAAGGGAAAGGGGGGAAATAATTTCCCCCGAATTGCGTGTGGTGGGCTGACCAAAATCCCCTTTTTATAATTAGATGAAAAAAATTTTTCTTTTAAAAAATAATTTTTTAGTGTGAAATATTAAATACTGAAATATTTTGGGGCCCTTCTTTTTTCGAGAAAATTTTTAAAACCTAAATCTCTATTGCAAAATGAGGTGTATAATTTTTTTTAAAAAAATTTTCCCCTTTTAAAAATTAGACAGAATTTATATTTTCAAAAAAGAAAAAACAGAACATTAAATCGTACATTACAAGTAAGAAAAAAGGGGGTTTAAAAGGGCTAGTCGATGGATTAGCGTTTGGGGCGCTATTTGGAAGATCCTTGGCCTCCGAGATTACCTGACCTTACTCCCTTGGACTTCTTTTTCTGGGGTTTTTTAAAAAAATAAGTGTTTAAACATCGGCCATTCATAGATTAAGATTATTTGAAAAATAACATATGAAATTGTATTGTTCGAATCTAGCCTGTTTTTTTAAAAATAAACCAAGGAAGGTCAGAAAAAAAATAACATAGAATATAAAAAATTAGGGGGAAATGGAGATATAAAGGTAACTTTTAAAAAATTTCCTTTTTCTGATTTTTTATGTTATGTAAAATTTTTTCCCCCAAAAAAAAGGTTTTTTTCCCAATATTTTTTTTTTTAAAAAAATTAAATAAAATTTTTTTTTTTGAGTTTTCTACTTTGCAGGATTGTTAAAAAGGGTGAATAATGTAGAAAGGACTACAAAGAATTAAATTGGCATAAAAACTTTTCCATGAAACAAAAAAAAAAAAAATTAACGTGGTACCGTAAGGTAGGTAACAAATTAAAAATTTTTTTTTTAGAAGGAAAATATATAAACTACGGTGTGCAGAAAAAAAAAATTTTTTTTTTTTTAATTTTTTTTTGCAACCCCCCAAAAAAATTTTTAAGTTTTTTAAAATTTTAAAAAAAACCCTTTTTATTTGTTCTGATGACTTAATTTTAAAAAGAAAGCGACCTAAAGTTGGACCACGATATGGGAAGATAAGGTAAAGGAATTTAAAGAATCCCAAAATTTTTTTTAAAAAAAAACTCAAAAGGTTGTTGCCAAATTTTGCATACCTTTATCATTTTTTTTTTAAGCACTTTGATTTTTTTCTTCTTTAAATATAGGAAAAATTTTTTTTGTGTTTTATATGTCGTTAAGAAAAAAAAACTAATAATTTTATCCCCCTTTTTTATTATTTTTTCTTTAACTTAATTTAGTTTATTGGGAATGCTGTTTGGATTTGGCAATGCAAAAAACCCCGGCGGGGGGCCCCCGACGGCTGAAATGCGTTCGGTCAACTTAGTTTTTATTTAAAGATGGCTTGGCAAATATGTAATTTTATTTGGCCGTCAAAAATTTTTTTTTTTATTTGCTGGGCTGATGTCGAGTCGATTTATTATTTTTTACTGGGATTTTAACATTTACATTAGCGGCGTGTCAGGGCTTGATTGTTATACATATGGGGGATTATTAATATAATCATATGCACCTACATAATTATTAAATTATGTTTAAATAATATACCTAGTTAAAAAACTTCCGTTTTTTTTGGGGTTTAAAAAATTTAAAATTACGTATTCCCCCGGGGATGTCCATTTAGTGATGATATCTCGTTAACTATCGATTTAAAAAAAAAAAACTTTTTAAAAAAAAATTTGTACAAGTAAATGGTATCATTTTACACAAATAATAATTTTAAATAAATGGGATTTTTTAAAAAAAGGGGCCCCGTTTTTAAAAAAATTTTTTTTTAAAAAGGATGCATCGTATTTTTTTTTGGGGATTTTAAATTATAGGGCCAATTTTAAGCATTGTGTAAAATACGCTATTAATTTTTAAATTTTTTTTCAGATAATGAAAAAAAAAAAATTAACATTTTAGTCACTATGAATGCTTACTGAGCAAAAACGGTTTTAAAAAAAAAAAAATGCTGATTTCACTTGCCTATCTTAACTTTTTAAAAACTGATGGTACCCAAGTGATACCACTCGTTTCTGGGAGAATGAGATAGCTTGACAAGCACTTATGTTTGGTGGAACATCCTATAATTTATAATATATTTAAAAAATTTTTAAAAGAAAAAAAAAATAAAAATTTTTTTTACATTTTACGATTTACTAAGTAAAAGCAATTAAAGATAAAGCGAAATGATTTTTTTCTATAAAAAAATTTTGGGAGGTATCTAAAGTCGTTTGCTATTTAAAATTATTTAAACCCCCCATAAAGGTTTAAAAAAAATGTTTTATTAAACTGTTTTTTTAAATTTGGTTTAAGGGATCAAGTGTTATGATAGAGATACTATACTGTTATGATAGAGATTGAGATACTATTTGTATATTAAGAAAATTACTTTTTCCCTTTCCCCCCTTAGGTTGAATATAAAGAAAACCCCAAATTTGATAAACTCGATTTTGAGCCATTTGATATATGATAAAAAAAAACACTATAAATCGGGGCAGTTGATGGGATGAAATGGAAAAAAATCTAAACACATCTAAAAAAAAGTGATTTTTAAAAAAAAGTTTGGGGGAAAATTTTTTTTGAAACAATGAAGGCTACATTTCAGCAACATAAATAAATTACATCCCCCAAAAATTTTTTTTCAAAATAAGAAAAAAACATATTAACTTGCAAGTAGCAATTTGTAATTAATTTTTAGATAACTATTTAATAATAACTGGTAATTTGTGATTAATTTAAATGAGTTTTTTTTAAAAAAAAGTTCTTTATAGTCAGGCTAGAGAGGTATTGTAATATAATAAGAATTTTCGATGAGAAGACACGAAACAACTGTTTTAAACTGCCATGAAAAAATGACACGGGCCGAGCTGTAATGTATGCGGGTTTTTGCGGAGATCACTACAAGAAGAATTAGGAAAGAGGGCCACGATAGAATGCAAAGCAAAAAATCAACTCGACTATCTTCGCCAGACAAAAAAAAAAAATAAGACGTTTAGTCAAGAGATTTTATTTGAAGTGGAAAAAAAAATACCACAACTAACCACAACTCAAAAAACTTTTTTTTAAAAAAAAAAAAAGTTACCGAATTTCCTCTTTTGGGGGGGAAACATTGCGAAAAAGTCTAAAAAGAATTGATTTTACTGGAAAAAGTGTCGGAATCATCGAAAATGTTGTTAAAAAAACCAAGTGTACTTCAGAGAAAAGGGGGAGACATTAATTAAAAAAAGGTATTTGGTAAACAAGGTAAAAAAAAATTTTGAACATAGACTAAACTTGGGTGAATACTAACTTCCATTTTAAAAAATACTTTATAGTTCTCGAGATACAACTACCCGCACCCTTTTTTGTATAAACCCCCTTTTTTTTTTGTTTGCAAAAAAATGCGATGAAGTTTAAAATCTATGATCTAAATTTTTGCAGTCTAACACCATTTTATTATATTTTTTTTTTAAAAAAACCGATCTTCTTTTACCTTTTTTCTTTGTTATAGTAGAATTTGGATAATAAGTTTGTTATTTTTTTTAAAAAATTTTTTTTTTATTAATTGCCAAATTTTTTAAAAAAGGGGGCTTTAAATTGTTTTAACGTCCAAAACACTAAATTTCTGTATAGAGGCATAAACAGCCAAAATTACATCGGTGCCAGAACTGAACTTTTTTCTGGATGAATATCCGGGCTTAAAGTTGCTGGTTTTTAAATTTTATATCTCATAGCCTCATAGTCACCACACTAGAAAATTAATTTAAAACTTATCTTCTATAGTAAAGGAGGACAGAAATAGTGCCAACTTTTTTTTAAAAATCCTGTACAATGATTAATAAAAAAAATATATAAAATAAATGAATAAATATCTTTAGAAAAAAATATATATAAAATAAGTTTAATATTTTTCATTTAATATTTATTTTTATGAAAAAATTTTTTCTCCGCCTTTGGATTTAAAAAAATTTCCCATCCATTTTTCCCCCCCTTTTGTTTCCGTTCTTGCAAAAATGATGAAAAACGAACGCTGTTAGAACAACACCGATACGTCACGGGTCACGGTTTTATATCAGTTTCCTATGAGACCGTATTTCCTTTCGAGTTCTTACAGCGTTCGATCTCCTATCCCCTACTTGCGATGGGGTTTTTTTACGGGGGTTTTTTATAAAAACCTAAAAATTTTTTTTTTTTGTTCAAGGTAGGTAAAATTTTTTTACTGTTACATAACGTTTTAATTTAAAATTTAGGATACTTTACTCTTTTAAGACGAAATTAAAATTTTAAGTATCCCTCATGTACTGAAAAATTTTTTTCCTGGATTGGGGGTGACATTTTAGTTTGGAGATGTTGAACTTATCTAAATAAAAATAAATTCTAATTGTGTAAAAATTTAAAAAAAAAAAAAAAAAAAAAAAATTTACTGCGGACTTGTTGCCGGACTTGGCCCATGCTTTGTAAAAAAATTAAATACAAAAAAAACTGTAGATGTCCTTGGGCAAAAAAATTTTTTAACTTTAAAACGTTTTTCAATTAGAGCGAGAATGAACGGGGAAAAAAAGTGAGTGTATTAGATACAAGGTGCCCATTTTGGTAACCTGTCCAAGAAAAAAAAAAAAAAAAAAAACGGTTATTTTGAAACCCAAAAAAATAAAAAAAATCTTTCCTTTTATATATCTACGGGGCACCCTAAAAATATATACGAGGATTATTAAAATTCATTGGGGATGCATTAGTAAAAAAAAATCTTGATTTTGACAAATTTTGTAAGTCATAGGCCAACATTAGCAACAAATTTTTTTGAAACAAGGGTATTTAAATTAGTTAGTTTTACAAATAAATATGACAGATTATGCGAATAGGTGGTAAAACAATTTTTGTAGGAAGTCTTAAGTTTAAAAAAAATTTTTAAAAAACCCCCTAACCAATTTGCATTAAGTATGCTATTAAATTTGGTTAGTAGGTCTCTAGATTGACAAACTATTTATGTGTGGAGCGTACATTAACAATCTTTAGAGATTTAGTTTACTTTGTGTAATATAATATTTTCACATTGTTACTCTTTATCTCACTTTTTTTTTAAAGGGGTTTGGGGCCCCCCCACGCCGTGAATGTGTAGACTATCGCCCCTTTTCCCCGGGGGGGAATAGAAGAACCCCTTTTTTCAAAAATGCCTGAAAAAGGGGGGCCCCCATTGTACCACTTCAACACGTACCTACTAGAGACTGTGAGAAAAAATTTCTTAACTTTGACGAGAGATTGGTACTAGGAGTGGCAATGCAAAAAATTTCCCCAAAAAACCTGATTTGCAAATGAATTTGTTTCTGTATTACAGGTAATAAATCCCCCAACTACATTAATATTTTATCTATATTCAGTTTGTTTAATACAAAATTAAAAAATATTTTTTTTTTGAAATAAATTGAAGTCATATGGCTGTTTCGTTTTTTTATGACGAAGCTGATGTCCTAAACAGAAACAACTGACTTCAACAAACCCCCCATTTTATAAGGCTTGTTCATAATTTTCTGGACGCAGTATTTCCAGGAAGATGGATTGGTAAAAAAAATTTTTTCAATAGCCACCCAAACCTCCAGATCTCACTCCCATTGACTAATTTTATGGGGATGCTTGAAGAGTAAAGATTTTAGAGCAAAAAAAAAATATTTTTGCATTTGTTTGACCAAAAAAATTCTTTAAAATTTTTTACCCCCCCCTTTTTCATAACTTTAAACAACTCTTTTAGGGCACTTAAATGATTCGATTTTCATTAAAAAAAAAAGTTTGAAAACTTGAGGTTTCCCGTAGCGTGAAAAAAAAAAACAAATGTCCAAGTCCAATATTTTCTTTTCCCCTTTAAAAAGCAAATTTGACAATTTTTTTTTTTAAAAAAAAATTTAATTTTTAAAAAATTTTTGAACCGAATTTTAAAATTTTGGGGGGATGTTTTATCATCGCATGATGATTTTTGGCCGAATATGGAGGTCCTCAGAAAAAAAAAAAAAGGGGCCAAAAAAAAAAAACGAAAAAATGCGTTTTTTTTTATTTTGGAACAAACATTATGGTTTTTTTAAATTTCCCAACTAATGCCATTTTGTAAAAAATTTAATTATAAGATCAGTTTTTTTTTTCAATTTTCTTTCGGCCAATACTTACAGCGTTATAAGAAAAAGAAGAATATTTTTTCGATTGTTTCCCACTTATTTTCCCGGGCCTTTCTGAGGGGAAATATCTTGATTCTTTTTAAAAAAACATTTTTTTTAAGGGGACCCCGAAAAAAATTTCCCAAAGTTGTACATTCAACAACTCTTTTTTTTTAAAAATTAGACTTGGGCTAGCTTAATACTTTGTTAATTTAACAGCCCCCCACGGAAAATTTGGGGAAAAAATGACCTTTTTTTAGTTCGTGATTATTTTAACCCCCGGGGAGCTATATCTCCTTCTCCCACTCTTTTTTTATTATCCTATTCGGGGTTTTTACCAGATAAACCGCCATTTGAAATGATGTTTATCGGGGTTTGACACAATATTAAATACGAGAGTAGTGGCGTTTGTAAAACCCAATAAATAACATTAAATTTTAGCCCAATCTGTAGGTAAAAATAAGGGTTTTTTATACGTTAATTTATAACGGGGGTTTAAAGGGTTTAAAAAAAGAGAGGGTGATTCCCCCGAATAGACTATATATTTTTTACCCCAAAAAAAGGGGAGGGTGGGGGGGGTTTTTAAAAAATGTTTGGGGTTTTTTTGTTTAAACGCCATTTTTAAATTTTTTAAAAAATACGTTCAAAATTTTTTTTGGTTTTAAAAAAAAACCCCTTTTTTGGGGGCCCGTCAAAAATGTTTTGGGGCCATTTTTTTAAAAAAAAGAAAAAAAAAAAGTTAAAAAAAGCCTTTTTTTTTAAAAGTTGATAAGATTGCAAAAATATGTTTTTATCCATTTCTGTTTTTGCAAAAAAGGGGTTTTTTTAACCCTTTAAATGAAGGGGGGTTTTAAAGTTTATGGGGAAAATTTTTTTTCCAAGAAAAATTTATTTTTTCCGTTTTTTGGGGCCCCCTTTTAGAAAATATATTTTTTTTTTTTATAAATATTTTAGCTATTACAAACTGTCTTTTGTTTTTTTTAGACTTATATTTTACTTTTAGGTCAACAAAAAAAAAAAACAATAATAAGTCCTTCGTTTAAAGTTTAAAGCCTTAAAAAAAAGGGACTTTTTTTTAATGAAAAATTTAAAAAGGGGGCGCCCCTGCATAAGTTAAAAATTTTTTTAAACCCCAAAAAATATAAAAAACTGGCTTCAAAACAAATATTTTTAAAAAAAAGGGGTTATTTTTTTTTTTTTAAAAAATTTAAATTTTTTTTAAAAAAATTTTCAATAAACATTCAAAAAAAAAACAAAAATATTAATTTTCGTTTTTTTTCCCGAGGCATCCCAAAAAAACCTAAAAATTCGGTTATTTTATTATAACTCGAAAAAAAATTGCATTTAGACAAAAAAAAATATTACTTAAATTAAAGGTCTTGTAAAAAAAACATAGTTAATGTCCTATGAAGTTTTGTGTATCGTTAATATTTTTTAAAATATTGACGCTTTACATTAAAAAAAAAAAAAGTTAATATCTGAAATTATGCCTTTTTTGGATTATTTGCTGATTGACCCCCAATTTTACTTCAGATTTGTGTTCAGCGAGAAAAAAAAATACACCAGAAAATCCTATACCCACACCCACCCCCACCACTTTTTTTTTGGGCCTGTGTAATCAATTAAACCCAATTTTATTTATATTTAAATTTTTTTTTGAAACCCTAAAAAAAGGGACATATCAATTAATAAATCTGAAGCTAAAATTTCAGTTTTGGTATATTAATTGGGGGTCTCCCCAAAAAACCCTTTTAATTTTGGGGGGTTCATAAAAAACCCAAACTGGCTTTTCAATTTCTAAAGTGTCTTTAATATTACCATTAAAAAAAGAACTGAGACGCACGGGTTTTAAAATTTTAAAAAAAAAAATAATTTTAAAAAATCAGTGCACCATTATTTATAACTTTTTTCGCTACCCAGATTAAAAAAAAAAAGCTTGATCCGATAAAAATTCGAAAAAAAATGGCTATTTTGTTCGCGCTCCGCTGATTTAAACTTTCGATTTCAGTTTTTTACTCGGCATGTCAGTCCGGGGGTTCTATCCCCCCCCCTACCTCCCCGGCGCCGACGAAAGTATCAGTCACACATCTTTTAGCAATAAAAACAAATATAACAACTTTTTTTTTTCGGAATATTAAGTTTAAGTATTATACTATTAAATGCCATCCCCAAATTTAAAATTTTAATTTTTTAAACAATTTAAACATTACTTAAAATTCCTACTGGTCATAGGACTTATTTTTTTTTCAAAAAAATTTGTTTTGAAACCAGTTTCCATATTTCTTGGTTTAAAATTCTTAACTTATGCAGGGGACGCTCCCGCTCCACTTGTTTATTAACAAAAAAATACTTTTTTTAAAAAGGGGGAAAACGGGGGAAAAGGGGGTTTTTATTATTTTTTTATATTGTTGATTAGTAAAATATAAGTCTTGAAAAAAAAAAAAGATAGTTTGTAATACCGGAAAAAAATTTTTAAACAAAAAAGATATAGCCTACTAGATTAGGGGCTCTAAAAAACAGTAATACTCAATTATCTTAGCAAAAAAAATTTTTCCCATCATGCTTTAGAACCTCTCATTTAATTAAGAATTAAAAAAAAATATGTTTTGGAATGACAGAAATGGATAAAAAAAATTTTTTTTAAAAATTATCAACATTTTAAAAAAAGATTATTTTTAACGGTTTTTTTTTTTTTTTTTTTATAAACAAAAGAACCAAATCAATTTTAGCCAGGCTCAAATTATAGTTTTTTTTTAAAAACCCAAAAAAAAATTTTTAACGTATTTTTTTTTAAAAATTTAAAAATTTGGGGCTTGCAGAAGCGAAAAAAACATTTTTAGCACTTTTTTAAACCCCTCCACCCCCCCCCTGACACTTTTTTCGAGTCCCCAAAAAAAAAATAGTCATATTCAGGTAATTACCCCCCAACCTGACACCTTTCCCCATTATCAATTAAAGTCATGAAAATTACCACAGACTGGGCTAATACGGATTACGGATTTAATCGAAAAAAAGGGGGGAAATTTCTTTTTTGTTTATGACCTATTACAGTTTATTTTTTTTAAAAAATTTTTTTGGGTCTTTCACTTTCTAGTTTTTTTTTTTCCCCTTTTAAACTCTCTCCGCGGGCATACTGTATTATGTAAAAAATATTGATCATAATTTTAAGAGGGTTTAAAAAAAAAATATCCCCACGTTAATAAAATTAATGAATGCAATCTATCTTTTAGGACTTTGACAAGACCAACTGCGGAACAGTTTAAAAAAAGCATTTCCTAAAGGGGACTTACTTTAAGAGGAATGTACAACTTAATTTCCAGAAACGAGTTCGATACTATTTGTAAATGTTTCCCCGCTTTGAAAAGAGGAATGCGTGAGGAGGTTGATTTAGGGGGTTAAAAAACACTAGATATCTTATATGCCCAGATAAATACAATCCTTTTTAAAAAATTTTTTATTTATTAATTTTAATTTAATAAAGTAGTTAAAATAATGGATTATTTGGTAGTAAATTTGCTACAATTGAACCGGAAAGGGTATTTCATGTCATTTTTAAAAACCCAATTTTTTTGCATACCTATAAAAAAAAATTTTCTTATGTCACTATTCTTCTAAATTAACAAAATTTTTTTTTTTAAAAGGGGGATGAAGATATTTTTTTTTTTTTAAATTCTTATTAAGAAAAAAAAAAATGAACTAATCATCTTTTTCCCCAAAAGGGGGATTGTAAAAATCGGTAGTTTAGTTGAATTTTAAATGTGATGCTAACTCTTTCGTAATTGTTGTTTCAAAAATTTAAAAAATTTAAAAAAATTTTTTTAAAAAATTTTTTTGGGAATTAAATTGATCTAATAATAAAATAAATTAGTTAATGGTTGTAATTAGATGTAATTTAAAAAAGGTTTTCAAAATTTGGGGTTAAAAACTTCCTTAGGTTTAACCGAAATTTTTTGGGGCCCCTTTTTTTATTTTAAATGGAACACCCTGTATATCATTGTTTTTTTTGGGTTCTGCCTGAAATTTCCCCAAACACATTATTATGTATAATGTCTTTTACCCATATCTAACCGTGTTTGAGTTATTTGCCCTTTTAATCAAAAAAATGTCTTCAGCGTGACCATTTTTTCAATTGCATATTTTTGTAGTTTTAAAAGATTTGACCCCCCTTTTTGGAGAATATTGAAAAAGGATCTTAGGTTTACCTTTTGTCTTTTTTTTTTGTCTAATTTTTTACAGGGTGCCCCAAAAATTTTGCGGCAAATATTCACATTTTCAAAGTCGCATAAGTGGGTTTTTTTTTAAAGGGATATTTTTAACTGTTTTTCTATCAAGTCTAGGACTAAATTCTCTATCAAAGTGTATTAATTTTAAATATTTCTATTTCTAACCATTTTCGAAATAATAAGGTATTTAATAAAATATCGTATTTATTCGGTTTTAAACCCCTTCCCCCTTTCCCCCGTTAGCTATGGAAAAAAAACTGTGATTTGCTATCAAACAGGACATCTAATTAATATGTATTTTTTGTTGACAGCTCTTATTGGCAAAGTAAAAAAAAAAATTTACAAAATGTAAGAATACTCAAACGCCGATATTTTTAATTTTTTGGGTTTTTTTCACGGAGGATGTTACAAAGTTTTGGAGAGAATCTGTCGTGTTTTTAATGAACGACTTCCCCCTGTGCCGCCGGGGAAAAAAACAAAAAGCAAGAGTATTGAAACGAACTTCTTAGTTTTTATAAAGTCAAAGGTTACATTTTTTTTACCTAGTTAGCTAAGTAAACACAATTACATGTTGCTTTTTACCGTATTGGGAAAATTTTTTTATCAGGGGAAAATTTTTTTGTCACTAACAGGAAATTCATTTATAAACTGAGTAACAGTTCCTCGTAAATTTTTTTTAAAAACCCAGGGTCAAATTTAACCTTAGCCCCTGGGTACTGAATAAAATGCCTTCCTATCACCGAAATTTTACATGAAATTATTTATGTATTTATTTACAAATCAGTACAATACAGAATAAGATATTCTAGGGTACGAAAAAAAACAACAAAATTAAATTCAAAAACAAATTAAATTAAACTAAATTAAGGCAAAAAAAGATAGTAAACTAGCTAAACCATATAAGGAAGACAGGTCTACATACCTCCACTTAACAATCTTTTTTTAAAAAAAATTTTTAAATTTAAAAGAAAAGATGTACAATCAGGGAAAAAAAACCCCCTTTTAATTTTTTTAAACCCAAAGGTCAACAAAACCAAAATTTTTATAGTTAGTTCTGTATAACGTTCGTAAAATAACTTGGGTTATTTTTGGGGGTTTTAGAAATTAAATACTAATTAAATTTAAAAAAATAGTGCAGTCAATTTCTCCATTAAGGGGAAAAATTTTAGAGAAACAGTAAATATGCGTTTCTACGACGAATTCGAGGCTTTTGGCACCACAAAGCAAAAGCCTAGTATCGTATGCGATGTTACTGTGGGGAAAAAAATTTATACAGAAGATATTTAAAAAAAATTTTCTTTGAACCTTTTTTTTGTCTCTGGGGAAAAAGACAAGGTAACGCGGCGACCAAATCGAGAACAGTACTCTAACAAACTTCGAACAAGTGAATTATATAAACAAGAATTTCTTTTGTGTCCCTAATATGTCTTGAGTTTCCTTTTTTAAAAAAAAAACCCCCCCCTCCTAAAACCCTTCAGAAAAAAAAGTTTCCAAGGGAAATTAAATGTAAAAAGGGCTGTGTCGAATATTTTTCCCCCAAAATCGTTAATAGATGATACATTTTCAATGATTCCCTTAAATCTACATTTTCGTGGTTTGAATAACAGGACTGAAAGTGTGAGGCAAACCGTCAGCAATATCATTTGCCCTTTGTATTAAGAAGGGGGGTTTATTTTTTTTTCATTATGCTGGGTAGACTTGAGACACCGGTCAACCCCTTTTTATGTAAGACCAAAAATGTTTGATGTTTTCAGGAATTAAAAATTTTTTGGGGTCTAGAGAAAAAAAATCAAAAAAACAAGTCAGTCTTAAATTTGATTTCCCCCCTTACGTTGGAGAAGGCATCGAAATACTCTGCAAGTTGGTTTTTTTAAATTTTTTTTGTAGTCTTTTTTTTGGGGGATGATTTTTTCAAAGGGGTTTTTTTATCTCTTTATGAAGCAACAAGGGTACTTCTGACTTATAACATTTTTTTGGGGCGAAGGAATCAATTCCTTTAAATAGGATTTCATAAAATTTCAGGAGGGCCCCAAAACGATGGCCGTAGTGGAACCCCAAAAATTTTACCAGCCAACCGAATCGAAAAAATAATTTAATTCTGCGAAATTGGCCCGGTCAATAAATAGAAAGTAAAGGGACTGCTATTCTTTAAGTCGGGGAAAATAATGAATGTCAAAAGTAGTTTTTAATGGGGGGTGGTACGAGTTATTCTTTACGATTAGAACTGGGCACAGTAAAACAGTTGATTTGGGGAAAAATTTGTCTGAAAAAATCAGATCCAAAATACGATTATGGCTGTTCACATCGAATTGATCTGTTGCAGCCCAAAAAAAAACATTGAATCCAAAACTGTTTCAGCAGTGAGTGAGTTCAGCTCTAGAGGAACCAATGAATCGCCTTCAACAGACCCCCCGGATATTGGGAAGATTAAAGTCGGCACACAGAATAAATTTATGATTATCATATCCATTTTTTTTGGGACTGCAAGTATTACAGAATGATTGATAAAATCTACAACACAACAAATGATGAGTTTGATATGATTAAAGCCCAAACCTAACTAAAAATATCATCGTAAGTGTGGTTTAAAAGGGGGAAAACTATAAGAGATGTTTGGGGTATTATTAGAGGTAGCAATCAAAAAACCCCCACCGCGCTTACAATCTAGTGCCCCAAAATTTCGGTCACTGCAAAAAAAGTCGTAACGCGATGAAAAATTTCGCGTTTAAAATCCCTTTTTTTTCCAGGTTTCGGATAAAAATACGATATCGTACCCATTGAGGGGGGTACTGCCAAGATCTCATTGGGGTTTTTTTTCCCCTTTAAAACCCCCAACTTTCCCCGATAATAAATAGCTAATTTACTATGGTCGACGATTTTTTAAAAAAAATTTGGGGGCTTTGCTGTTCCCCAACATTATTAGGGGGGAGTCTGCAAGACATCGGAGACGATTGGAGCAGCAAATATCCTGGAGTTAACGTATTCTTCTTTTTGCATTGTAAGTAGGGCAACCATAATAGTTAAGTTCCCCTCGCTGGAAAATTCATTAAGGCTAAGAACCTTCGCAGAGGGGGACCTTCGCCCTCAGAAGGGCCCTCTTAATGACAAAATCAGATTCGTAGGTAAAGTTGTTGAGAATGGGTCTGGAGGGGGCCAACGATGATTAGGTTTGTGTGAGAGAATTTATTGAGAATATGGCGAAACCCAAATTGTCGTTAATAATTTTGCCCGGGAAAACGTCAGCATTGCCCGTAGAATGAACGACATAATCCTGTCTGGTAAAGCGACGACTAAGATCAAAATACTCGTCAAAGACTTCCTCGAGTATAAGACGCCTGCTGAATTGACAGTTGATTTTCAAACTGGATGGGAGAATGCCTCCTGAAAAGGGGAAAGGGGGAAAACCCGTCACAATAGACCTATTTCCTATCACTAATAATTTGGGGGCGCTTTGTGATATATTAATGGTTGGGGTAAGCACTTGAGTATATCGAACCATTGGGAGGACCAATCTGTGAGGCGTCAGTGCTGATAGCTAACCCGCAGCTAAACTAAGTTCCCTTAATACGGGACACCCCGGGTTTTAGAGCTCTTATCCAAAAAAATAGCCTTAGGGGGGTGTTTGTTCGTACTCCCCGAAGACAAACTGGGGCAGCCAGTATGTATATCACCGGGACGATGATCCATGGAGGTATTATAGAGGGCAGCTGTCTGAAGGGTTCCTTTAACAAAAATTTCACTATCAGTAAGGGTAGATTTGTTCGAGTACTGGGGGGTCTGATAGGAAGTGTCATTTAGATTAACAGTAGTTTGGGTACTGACGTTACTGTGAGTTATGTTGTTGTTCCTCGATTGTAATGTGTGAAATTCTTTCCTTAGTTTGAGATTCATAGACGTCAAGTTTTCGATCTCAGATATATGCTTTGTTTCGGCCTCCGTGACTTCCTCCTGGAAAGCTAAAGCGTTTCTTTTTAGGCGTTTAATACGCTCATTCTTCTGATGAAGTTCTGTTCTGAGTTCCTGGATTACTTTCAATAGCTCCTCGGTTCGTTTAAGAGCCTGACCAGCAAACGATTCCTTACAAGTCAACGAGCATAGGATGATGTTCCTATCAATAACTTTATGGCAAGTTATTCTTTCGCAGCAACTTGGATGGAACAGGCCGTGACATGCCATACATATCAAATTGTTCTGAGATTTGTTTTGCAGCACTTAAACGAGGTAGACATTGAAAACCGAGGGAGTGCAATATATGAGACCAGGGACATGTATATTCGCTGGATCCCAACATTTTTGCGGCCTATAGGCCCAATCTGCGAGACACAGTACCTAGTCGTAGAAAAAAATAAATTCTTGGAATCCCAAAAATATAGAACAACAGTTGAAAAGCGTGGAAATACTGGATATACGTTTAAGAAAGAAAATCGGCAAAAGAAATGAGCGAAAATAGCAGATCAGGAAACAAAAACGGTTTTTCGACAATCAAAATTAAATCACTGAACTAAGCGTAATACAAGAAATTAAAAAGTTGGCAGAGCACAAACACGACCAAACACTTTGAATTTGAATTAATTCTGATATAGTTTGATATAAAATTTTTTGAAGAAAAATTTTTTTAGACGAATATGAGAAATTTTATAACAATTTTTAAAAAAAATTTTCACATTTTTCCCGTTACGCTTGACCGTCAGGCAAGTGGGGGTGAGCGTACCCGATATATCGCTGTGAATGTGTTACCTCCTTAGACTTGTGCCTCAATTTAAGCCTATAAATAACCTCACTTTAGGCTTTTGTATCGAAAAGGGCTTTACCAAACTTAGATTTTCTATGCTAAAAAAAAATTTTTTAAAAAAAAGTTTTTTAATAACTTTTAAACGGCTGTCCCAAACCGACCCCAAAAAAATTAATCAGCTTTTAAAAAAAAAAAAAAACGGGTCAATCGCCTCCAAACATGTCAAAATTGGTTGATTCGTTTTTCCAGCGATGTCGTTACTTCACACCTTTTAAAAATTCTGGGCAAATTCGGGGGTCTTTCTTGTACATCCGGGAAATTTTCCTCTTGAAAATTAAAAGCATCGGACGCCCCCCCAAGACTCACCCCAGATCAATATATCGATGTTTCTGTTTTTATAATTGGACCACTTTTCACCTTTTAAAAACAATGCGAGAAATGCAGCAGGGTCTTTGTATTATCAGAAAAATTCCCGAAAAAATTTAAAAAACATCGGACGCCCCCCCCAAAACTGACGAAAAATTATTATATTGATTTTTTTGGGGTTTTTTTCTTATATTTGGACCACTTTACATCTGTAAACAATTCTGAGCAAAATTCAGGAGACTTTCTTATTGTTATGTTGCCTACACTACATCATGGTACACGCAGGTCTACAACTACATAACTATGCGCCTGGCGGAGATTACCTAGGAGGGACATGAACACCATCAACCCAGCAGTTTGCTACATACGACTGCAGCATAAAATCACGACTGATCAGATTGTTTTCGCATTACCGCCATCCGCCATATTAGTCGCAATCACTGCCATACATGTTATACGTGTAGTTATAATCAATATAGTACTAATTTAAAATTTAAAAATATTTTATTTTGCCTTACCCCGGACTTCACACTTATGTCACTAGAAAATTCCCTAAAATTTATTTGTAAATTTGAAATTAGCAGGAAGTTGCAGGTATGACCTGTTGGGTCAACCGTTTTACCAATTATTGTTTTTTCTTAATCCGTACCGATTTATTTTGAATATAAAGTTAAATAAAATTTTAACTGTCTTATTTTGAATCACAGTATCTGCATAATTTTTAATGAACGGGTTGGGTGAATAGCTTTTTTTTATATATATATATATATATATATATATATATATATATATATATATATATATATATATATATATATATATATATATATATATATATATATATATATATATATATATATATATATATACTGTGTTCAAAATTAAGTCGGCACTATTGCTAACTTTTTTTATACGAGATACAAGTTAGGTTAAATTAGCAAAGTTGTGTACATTTTTTCGCTGATTACAATGACGATAATAGAAAAACAAATGAACATCAGATTTACGTTATTCACAAAAAATATACTTTTTAAATGCAACACCCTGTATTTGTTGCATTAATTCGATAGAGAATGTAATTTTCTATACAATTAGTTATTAACATTTTTTTTTAAGATGATAAATAGCAGAGTTATTTCAATTTTGCATTTTCCGTAACTGGACGCAGGCAGCCATGGGAAAATTTTTAAAATCGCACTTTTTTTACAAATTATATCGTAGTACGCCATGTCAGAAACCAAATTTAAATAAAGTCTATAAAAAAATATAATTTGTTAAACCTTCTAATTACTTGGGAAAAATAAACATCGTAGTTTCAGTTTTTTTTTTAAAAATAAGCATAACTAATTGTAAAAATTATAAACCCATTTTTTTGGGTTTCAAAAAAAAGGGTTTTTTATGCCTTCGGGTTAGGCCAGGTTTAGAACTTCTTATTTTTAACAAATACTTAAAATTCATTACAATTCTAAAAACAAGGGTTTTTTTTTTCTTTTAACTTTTTTTTCTTTTTTTTTTGGGGGGGAATTGGCCCTTTTTTAAAATTTTAAAATTTTTTTTTTTTTATTTTTTAAAAAAATTAAATTTAAAAAAAGGGTTTTCCCCCCCTTTTGCAAACTAAAAAAAAGGGCCATTTTTTTTTTCCCCATTAAAATTATTTTTCCCGTTTGGAAAATTTTCCCCGCTGATTTTTAAAAACAAGAAAATGTCATAACCACAAAAATTTAAAACCTTAAATCAACACGGGGATTTGTTGTTCGAAGGTAATTTCTTTCATAATATTAATTTTTAATATAAAAAGATAAAGTTGGGAACTTTTCAAGGTCTTTTTTTAAAAATTACAACGTTCAAAAAATAAGCGGGGTAAATTATAATTTTTTAAACCTTTAATTTTTAAATATTAAAATTAAGCACTAAATTTACAATTAAGAATTAAAATTGGGTAAACCCGGGGCCCTTTGTGTTCGCCGGGAGAGCAGAATGCCATGAATAAGAATTTGCTTTTTATAACGAAAGTAAATTAGGGCCAGGGTGTTTTTTTATATATAGTTACATAATTGTTTTAAATTATTTAAAACCCCCCAAATAACCAATTTCTAATAATTAGTATGATGTTTATGAAGTCTCAAAAAAACTGAGATAAAAGTGATTTAATATAAATATATAAAAAAAGGGGTTTTTAAAAAAACAGTCAGTTTAAAAACAAACAAAAATATATTATATATTTACATATTATTTACAATATCCCATACCATTTAAATAAGTGTAATTCAAAACATTTCTTAAAAAATTAATTACTTAAACCCTTTTCTGTTTTTTTTTAAAACTCAACGCAATTGTGTAAAAAAAAAGAACGCCTATTACTACCTACTTGTACAAGCAGAAGAATACACACCCTTTTAAAACCCCAAAAAAAAAAATAAAATTAATTAACCTAAACCAAAAATGGCCCCTAAAATTTCTATAAAAAGTAATAAAAAAAAAATAAATTTTACATATATTTTATTCAGTGAAATTAAAAAAAAAAAAATTGGGTTTAGAAAATTCTAAAAAAAAAAGGAAAAATACGACCTTTTTTTTTTTATCGGCTGTTTAACTGCAGGTTAGGCTGCCGGGAATGTCCTGCTACCCTCATCGAGTTGGTCACTGTGACGGCAAGCCGTGGTCACGGTTCAACGAATACCATAAAGGATGGAAAAGAAAGGCCTGAGAGAAAAACAGACTAGCGAAACCATTTCAAAAATTTTAAAAAAAACTGTTTTAAAAACCTTTTTTGGTAAAAAGGAAAAAAAACCTTTTTATAATAATTTTAAAAACAGGTATTTTTTGGGGTATTCACGTGGCCCGCCAAAAAAAAAAACAATAGAGAAAAAACAAAATTGAACTAAAAAATAAAAAACTTTTAAAATGGCTTATTGCATATCAAAAAACTTTAACACACCAGAAAAAATATTGTTTTCCTGGTAAAGATTTTATAAAAAAGGTCCAACAAGCCCCATACGTTTAACAAAAACCTTTTGGGTTAAAAAATCGCAGGAGATTAATTCCCAAAAAGGGTTTTTCGGTTAAACTGCCCATTCTAAAGTTTTTACATTGCCCCAAAGAATTAATTGTGAAAGTTTGGATTTTTATAAGCCTTAAAACCCTTGGGAAAATTTTCGCCTTTGTAAAAGGGCCGTTTTGGGGTCGGTATTTGGTTAATAATTATTTTTTATTTTTTAATTTTTTAAGGTTTTAGATAATAAATTGAACAATCTCTTTTTGGGGTTTTAAAAAACTTTTAAATAGCAAAAACAAAATTTGTTTTTGAAAAAATTAAAACTTTCGAAAAAGGAAAAGTAAAAAAAATATCTTCTGTTTGGCATATTTTTTTTGGAAATAGTTTCACCCCAAAGCCTGATGCCATTTTTTTTGGGAAATTATGTAGCATTCATCATATTAAACTTCTCCTAATGACAGATTTAAACAACAAACATAAATGAACTTTTCCTTATGATTTACTAGTTGTCGCTAAAAAATCTTGGCGGATACAGGTTATCTTTTGCTTTTTTTTTTCATAGCATACTACGATAATTTGTACAAAAAAGCGATTTTAAGAATTCCATGGCTGCCTGCTCCAGTTATGGAAAAATACATTTAACTTGAAATAATCCGCTATTTTTTATTTTAGGAAAAAATGTAAATAACCAATTATATAGAAATTACATTTCTTTCAATTAACGTAAAAAATACGGGGTGTTGCATTTAAAAAAGTATATTTTTGTGAATAACCTACATCTGATGTTCATTTGTTTTTTTTTTCGTTATTGTAATCAGCGTAAAAAAAGTACACTTTGCTAATTTAACCTAAATTTATTTCTTATAACAAAAGTTAGCAATAGTATAATTATTTATATATATATATATATATATATATATATATATATATATATATATATATATATATATATATATATATATATATATATCGTCTTTATGTAGCTCATTTATTATTCTCTGTAAAATTTTCATATTTTGCAGACACCTTAACCCACGGTATTTTAGGAAAATAATTTTGGTTATAGGGGTGTCAAAAAAAGGGTGGGACGTCAGAGGGTGTTTTTTTTAAAGGGGAACACTGTGTTTTTTTTGGTATATTTAGGTACCTCCTGTGGTTATTTATACTCCTCCAAAATTTTGTCAACATTTTAGAAATTTTTAAGAAAAAAAAAAAAATAAAAAAAAACTGTTTTGCACCATTAAATTTTAAAAAATGAAAAAAAATACCAATAGTGCTTGATTAATATAATTGAACAAGGAACTTATTAAGTAACGTAATATTAGTCGCTTAGGTCATTTTGGTTAATTGGGAAATTTTACAGGGGGTCCAAAATTTAGTGTCAAACCTTCAAATTTGATAGCACTTTATTTTTTTATTTTAAATATGAGCCCCCGTATATTTTTAGGTCATTGGATGCAGAATTAAAAAAAAAAAATTTTTTAATTATAACCCCAGAAATTCCCAAACATTAAAAATTATTCGTTGAAAAATCATTTTGGCATGATTTTTAAAAGTAATACCATTGAATAAAAATGATAGGTGGCTATGAAAAAAAATTTATTGGCATTAAAGTTTTTAATTACGTTAATTATTACCAGACATTAGTTTAATTTACCTAAATTTTAGCCAAAATATTAAAATTAAAAAAAAATAATTATTTAAATTTAAAGGTTTTTCTTAAATTAATTTTTTAAATTTTAAATTTAAAAAATAATAATAATTTACTCGAATTTTTATATTTTCCAAAATAAAATTTTTTGAGTTAAATAAACTCCAATGTCAATAAATTGTTTTTCATAGCCACCTCACTTTTATTCAAAGGATTACTATTAAAATAGATCCAAAATTAGTTTTCAACGAATAACTTTTTAAAGTGTTAGGGAAATTTCGATAGCTGAAAATATATATATATATATATATATATATATATATATATATATATATATATATATATATATATATATATATATATAAATATAAAATATATTTAATAATATAAAAATAATTATCAGAAAGTTGTCAAACAAATAATTTTTTAAACAAGGGGGAAAAAAACAAATACAAGGAGTTTTTATTTCATAAGGCTTTAAACCTAAAGAATAGTTTTCACCCCCAAAAATAAAGAGCGCCCATCGGCATAATATAGATTTCGAAGACGACGGTGAGTTAAGCTTAATCCCAAATTTTCATGCAAATCTATGCATTTTGAAAAAATTGTCAGGTTTTGCAAATATATTATAAGCAATAATTATAACAGTCCGAACATTGAGTAAAATTTCTACTCTCAGAAATTGAAGTTCACGATATCTTCGAAACCATGAAAAATACGAGAAAATATTATAAAAATATTTTTGTAGGAAATTTAATTATCTCCAAAAAAGGTTCAGTGTAAAAACAACGAAAATTAATATTTAAAAAGTTACAACGGTTTAAAAAAAAATGTTTCATTTAAATATCGTAAATATTGTTTAAACAATATTTGTTTGCCCCCCTCTAAAATTATAAAAAAATAATCAAAATCGGAGCTGTTCTTGAGGGCTTCCTACTAAAATGCTTCATTGACGCTACTATTAATACTAAATATATCAAAAATTACTGAAACACATTTAGCTAAATTATATATAGTCAAAAAAAAGATTTTTGGCGCTATCAACCTGGAACATAATATACAAGATTTTCCATTTAAAAAATCGTAGGTCTGGTTCACCAGATGTTTGTGGTTCACCCTGTGTACGCGTCAACTATTTTTCCTTATGGTTTAGGATACACCCTTCAAGTCTTCTATTGATAGTTTTTTTCTATCTCTTATAATAAAGCCAGCAGAAGCTGTTTAATTAAGAGGAAAGACCCTGTACATTTTATTTCATTCAGTGCAAAAAGAGAAAATACATCGCGTTTTTTTATTCCGATTTAGGATAAGTAGGTTTAATGTTGTTACGGAATCCTATAAATAGCAGACATGTTAAGCCGCGTATTCACTTAGCGAACGTATAAGGCCGCACGACAACGAACGAAACTTTCGGTTAGTGGGGACGTAATAATTTTATCTACGAACGCATGCATTCGGTTGCGGAAAGGTTCGCTCGCTTGTCGGTACATCAAAGGAAATTCGCCACACGTCGTTTTGGAATGTGTACGTATATAAAATAAAATTTTGAAATGAAAATGAATTGTCGGAACGAAGGTGAACAACACTACACGCATACGTTTGTTAAATGGATGTCAGAGCGCATGTCGAACAAAATTCACGCACATTTACGGCATATACGTTTGTTGCCGTGCAGCTGTATACGTTCGCTATGAATACCCGGTTTTTACGGGATTGGCAGTGGATTGATTCGGCGTCCTAGTCTCCGACGATCTTAAAGGGGTATTCACTTAGCGAACGTATACGACCGCATGGCAATAAACGTATACGTTCGGTTAGTGTGGACGTGAAAAATTTTTATCGACGAACGCATGCATTCGGTTGGGGAAAAGGGTTTCCGCTCGCTTCAAAGGAAATTCGCCGCACGTCGTTTTGGGATGTGTACGCATATAAATAAAATACGAATGAAAATTAATTATGGGAACGAAGGCGAACAACACTAAGAAATACGTTTATTAAATGTGGACGTCAGGGGCGCAAAATCCCCCCAAATTGTACGCATATTTACGGCGTACACGTTCGTTGTCGTGCGACGGTATACGTTCGCTAAGTGAATACGCGGCTTAAGCATCTACCTCTCCCTGCGGACCACCTCTGGGGGACATTTATTTTTCTTTGGGTTTTTTGATAATAAGTTTTTACTAAGGGGTTTTGTGTAAAGGGTTTTATGTTATTAAAATTTGGGGTTTTCACTGTTGAGGATAAATGTAGGGAATTTGTAGGTTAATGACAGGGAAATTCCAGTGTAGAAGCTGAGGCGCGGTGACCTGTAGCTGTTTATGGCCTGGGAGGTTTTTAGCACAGGGTGCTGGGTTTTAAACACGGGAATTTTTTGGGTTGCTGGAAGCAAGGAGGGGTACCGGGATTAAAAGTAGTTCGAGGGCCGAGTCCGCCGAGTTTAGTGGGGGGACCTGGGGAAGAAGTGGTTTATTAATGGTTTCGTTAATTATTTTGGATTTTTGTATTGTTTAAGGGTGGTATAAGCGGGCTGAGAAGATCTCAGAGGTGGGAAAGGCTTTTCGTACTTTAAATTGTGTTCTTTTCTTTTAATGTATTTTGATTTAGACTTGTAACTGTGAGTAAAGTAACTGTAAATGTAATATGACTGAGAATAACGAGACTGGAGCCCGAAATAAATTTATTAAGCTGATATGTGAGCCTTTTAATTTTTCTCAGCCGGGAGGTAGATCGCTTATTGCGCTGGCGTCCTGGGCTTTGGGGTTTCCCTTTAAAGACCGCTCCTGCCGTCCAGGTACCGATGGAAGGGTTATCGGCGTTGCCGCCACCGGGAAAGGGCCCCCCCGAGCCCCGTTTTAAAGGGAAATTTCCGCACTGTCGTGCCGGTGAGAAAGCGGACGTTAGTCAGGCGGGCCCAGCGCCGAAACGGGGTTAGAGGCGTCTCGCTTCCTTGCCCTTGCGCGACAGCGCGGGAATTTACCAATATTTCCGGCAGCAGATGCCAGGGTGGCTCTGAGATTAACCACCCTTCAGGTGAACCGCCAACATGACAAATTTGTTCCCTGTACCATAACTAAACCTGAAATTAATAGTATAAACTCGGCCCCGGGCCGGAAAACTCCTGAGGGGGAAGTAAACTTTTGCACTAACTTTGAGAAGCCAGGCCGGGCTGTTTTGGAGTTGGCCACCCCGAATGGGGGCTCAAACAAAAGGGGCTTTGTCCCCTACTTTTTTAGACCCCGGCCGACCGAATCAGAGCTTGGCCGGCGGCGCAAACCGCCCCCAAAGCTCTGCTTGTCAGGATATAAATCAGAAGCGTCCAGCCACCGTTGGCACGCTAGGCCAGGCCACTGAAGCCTCGGCCGAGGTCCAAACCGGGCCCAATAGCAAGGAGAACACCCCTCCAGGTCATTAACCCCCGGGCCCGCTCCATAACGAACCCAGCCGGCGCCAATCCAACAAAGTGGGCCGGGAGCCCCTTGACGATAATTTATTTTGGGATGGGTTAGGCCGTGTTCCCAGGACGGCCGCCCTCCAAAGGGGTTTTGGGAAAACCCCGGGGCCCTTTCCCCAGGGTTTAACCCGGCCGTGCTCATACCGACTCGGCTCATACCCCAACTGGGCCCGAAACTAAAACGATCCCACCAATTAATAATAAAGTAATCATTCTGCAAAACATCGTGGTTAAGATCAGGGGGGGCCCCTGGCTGAATGTGGAGTGTCGATACTGCGGAAGATCCGTGGATCTCCGCACGCCCAGTATTTGGCAGAACTGGAGCCCCCCTTCAGCCTTAACCCGATCCGTGTAAGACTATGGCAGAAAGCGACGTTTCCCAAGCGGGCTTTTTTCGGGGGCAGCCAGGCGGTAAAACGGCCCCCATGTTAGTAAATAATAAAACAATGAGTTAGTTGATAGGGCACGACGCAACTTATTGTCTGGCCCTTTTGTTTATTAAACGTACTAACCCTGGAAAAGAACCAAAGCAACACCGGAAGAGTCTCAAAGAGATGTAAAGCGTCCACATCTCAGAAAAAATTAAGAGATGTGGAGGAGATGACGGGAGACTTTAAAGAGGTCAATCTCTTGGATCCCGGGGTTCTCCCGTCTGCCTATGGCATTTTCGGGTTCTAGGTTTAAGTTTCGGAAACTTTTTTAAATTTTTTTTGTTTTATTTTGTTTAAGTAAGTAATTTCGGGTTTGAAGCTGTATTTATAGTATTCCTATTTTTGTTATCGAGTAGATTGGGTCGCAAAGAGACTTAGGCATAATTTATGGAACCTGGTGTTTTCTTTGGATTTTGGGAGCAGCGTCCTGTGAGAGGGGTCTACGAAAGTATTTTCGGCCCCGGGTTTTTGGGAAAGAAATCAAACTTCTGGTCAGGAAACGAAACAGTTCTGCTGCCGCCTTGAATCGTCAGGGGGAGCTTTCTGTTTCTCCAGGAGTTTGGGAGTGGTAGAAGACAGGATCAAGTCGGCCAGCACCTTAGGGCGTGGAGGCCCCGTCGGCTTGGGGAAAGGGAAGAGCGCCAGGTTTTTTGGAAGGAGGCCGTGGAGGGCCGTGGTTGAAAAAGCTTCAGGAGAGGGCCCAGAGGGAAGGAGTACGGTTCTACCAAGGTTTGGTAGCAGGGGAAGGCTGGCCTGGGGATTGTGAGCACCTTGGAGTGCTGAAAGGAGGGTTGGAAGAAGAGACCGGGGCCGTGGTCGGCCGTCTAATTTCAACAGGAACAGGTGTAGGAAGACCCCAAAAGGGGGGGAAATTTCCCCTTTTTACCCGGGGAAAAAGGGGGGTTTTGGGAGAGCGGGCCGAGGTCGGCCGGGAAAAGTGACAGCACCTGGAGGTGCTGAAGAGCCTCTTTGGGGGAAGGAGTTTCCAAGGCCGTGGACGGCCATCACTTTATTCAGTTCACAGGCGTAGCAGAAGCTCTAGGAAGGCTTCCTACCGTTATAACATCGGCCAACGCTGGCCTGAAGAGATAGAGAAGTGGAGCTACGCTACGGAGAAGCTGCCCAAATACCAACGAGGCCGTGGAGGCCGGCAGTTTATTTTGCTTTAAAGAAGATAGAGGAGATTACAAATACTTACACCAAGATTTTTCCTTGGCCCAGCCCGGCCTGAAGAATTGGCACCTGGGGGGCCTACGAAGAAGACGTTCCAAAAATACCGAGGCCAGGGTCGGCGTCGGTTATTTTGGTTCCAGGAATTAGAGGAAGGTGAGTAGGGCGTTTCTTCAAGTTACCTCCGAGGCTGGCCTTAGTGATTTACAGCACCTGGAGGTGCTCCACGAAGAAGGCGCCCAAAAACAACGGTTAAGACAGCAGGCCTAGGTGGCAACATCAAGATGGAAAGTTATGAAGATCGACTAAAAAAGGGGCTAGGTGTTACCATTCCGGTGGGAAACCGGCCTGGGATGACTAGCGAGGAAGTCCAAAAGCTTCATCGGTTTCGGGGTGCAGGAGTCCAGCCTGCAAACTGAGCTAGTCGGTGCAAAAAGAAGACCTCGGAGACTCAGTGAGGGTGACTATCCTCTGAGCCTTCGACGAGAAGAGCCATTACTGACCCCAACAAGTTGAAGACAAACCCGGGTATAGAGAAGAAAATCCCGGGTTTGAGGACCGATGAGACAATGTCAATTATATATGCAACATATTAAATGCAAAGGGTATTTACACTGTCGAGAGAAAAACAGGTTAAAGCTGTAAAAACTGTTTATTATTATCATTTGAGAAAAACATCTCGTAAGTAAACATGATTACTGACTTTTTAAACTAATGCGATACATTTTTATTGTTGTAACCATAGTTACTGTCTTTTTAAACCAATGCAACACCTTTTTTCTTAATGTGTTTTTGCTAATAACCGAAGATGAACAGATTACAGTATTTTACTTTATAATAAACAAATACAAATGGCACTTATCTACTGATTAAACATTAAAAGTGTTTCAATATCTAGATTTGCTCCGCTTGGTATTTTATTTACTACGCTTTCATTTAAGATGTAATACTGGAACTTAGCCCCGGTCGCGTGACGTAGATACCCTTTTCGCGGAAACTTTTTTATTATTAATATGCTTGTAATTCTGCTATATAATTTCGTATTGACAGCAGCGTTATTTAGGTATAAAAGGTTATTTTCAGCCAATAAAATAATATGTGCAAGGGGCGTATTCTGGTCAAAAACCTACTGCCATATTATAAACAACTGGTCACAGCCAAACTGATTTTATGGTAAAACATTTATTATTTATTACGATACATTTATTTTTACGTTTCTTTAGTCATTTAAAAAAAAACCATCAGAAGAAAGGCCCTAACTTTAAAAAGTCAAAACTATCTAGACTTTTTTAAGCAGTTATGTAATAACTAGAGAAACAATTGAAAAGAGTCTACTTTTTTAATTTTAATTGTGTAAAAATGGAGTTTACATTAACTACATTTATTTTGTTTGTGTTTATAAAACAGGATATTGTCAATTACCTATTTAATATACATATACCTCACCAACAAATCCAAATTCAGGGAAATGCGCCCCAGCATCACATGTATTAATATCTAACTTCTAAGTAAAAACACCATGCAATATAAGTACAGGAGTCCATATGCACCTTTTACTAAAGATTATGCTTTTACGTGGATTAAAAGCTTTTTATAGAATTTTCCAATTTCTCTATGAAAGATATTTTAATTTTTTTACATTTAATGCTGGTAAAACATTTAAATTTTAAATAATATGGTGCCTTATATATATATATATATATATATATATTATATATATATATATATATATATATATATATATATATATATATATATATATATATATATATATATATATATATATATATATATATATACATATATATATAATATATATAATATATATATATATATATATATATATATATATATATATATATATATATATATATATATATATATATATATATATATATATATATATATATATATATATATATATATATATATACAGGGTGTCCGGAAATACCAAGTTCGAATACTTCTAGGCTTGATTCTACATGTAAATTATGAAGAAAAGTTCATATGAACATAGGTCCGCAAATGCGTCATAAGCTTGCTATGGTGATTCAAAGATGGCACCTTGATATGTGGTTTTATTTTATATTTCTGGAAACCGTTTCAGATAGCCATCTGAATGGCATATGAATTTCTTTTTAGTAGTAGGCAATTTTCAGTGTTTTTATTAAACGATTATTCTTAATCAGGGCGTACCGACAGGGGAGGTCTCGGTTTAATTTATTCACATTTTTATTAAACGTCATATTTTTGCAGTTTTATTAAGAAATTATGATTCCGCGGAATAAATGACGTAAAAAAAGGTATTCTGTAGAAAACCTATCAGGCTAGGGCCGTTTTCGAGAAAACACTCCTCAAAGAAAATAATGCATACATGGTCGCTCAATAATAATAAAAATTGCTACATCAAAGTGGGTTTATGTCGGTGGTAAGTTGAAATAAAGTAAAAATTATTTAGTTACATAAATAAGAAGACAACATGCAGTAGGTATTGTTTAATAGTAATAAAAAGGAACGGTAAATGAAAAACAAATTTATAATATGAAAAAAAACAAGGAACAATACAGAAACAAATAATACTACTGATCAAATCAAACATGAGTCTTGTTTCTTTAGTTACAGCAAGTGTTGGAAGTGATCCATTCATTTCAATACAACTAGCTAAAATCGTTTAGCTCATTGAACGTTTAACTCGTTGAAAACACCTTTGCTTGTTCCGTATTTCTGGGCGCGTCAATGAACAGATTCTGTGTTCTAGTTGGGCTGTATACTTTCAATAGGTACTGAATAAACCAAGTGTTTAAATAACCCCAGAGAAAATAGTCTAACGATTAAGATCCGCGAACGGGGAGGCCAGTTACTGGTCCACCTTCGTCCAATCCACCGATCTGGATAAGTCTGATTTAGATATTGTCGCACTAATAAACTAAAGTGGGCTGGAGCCCCATCGTGCATAAAAATGTTTCTAATCTTTTAATCCACAAGGCAAATCTTCAAGCAAACTGGCAAAGTGTTTTGTAGAAAATGTGGCATGTGGACCATCTAAACGCTGCAGAACGTGTATGGCCCTAGTAATCTATTTCCTATAATACCTGCCCAAACATTAATGAAAACTTATCTTGAAACCGAGCTTCGAAAATGCGTGAGGATTTTCATCTGACCAAATATGATTGTTATGAAAATTTACCACTCCTTCACGCGTAAAGCCTGCCTCGTCTGTAACAAGACTTTATCAAGGAAATGACGGTCCTGATGGCATTTCATCTGCATCCACTGACAAAACTCAACTCTAGGCATGAAATCTTGAGGTTTTAGCGCTTGAACTCTTTGCAAAATGGTATGGATACAAAGTTCCTCGTGTAAAATTTCCCATAAAACGCTTTTCGAATATTCTTCGTGCCAGGAATTTCTCTTGGGTGGCGCTAATACCTGATTAGCTTCAATCTGTTGTAGAACAATTTCCTCTGCCTGCGGCGTTCGCGTAGTACGATTTCGTCCACAATCTCTCTTATTTGGCGTAAAATTACCAGCGTTTTTAATCCTCTGATGTAAACTGCTGAACAGTTTATCAGAAGGAAGCGGGCGATTTGGGAAAAGTTTCTTGGTACAACCTCCGAGCTTCCACTGCACAACTGTTTGCTCTGCTGTACATGAAGTGCATGTCGGCCATTTCAGCAAAAGAGTATTCCGCATTTTTTAAAGACGAGAACAGTGACTTTTTTCAATTACACTGTTATTAACAATAATAATCAAATAAACTTTATTTTTAAACCTTACGTCAAATTCGTTTACCGTAACCAGGGTAACTAGACCTTTTTCATTGTCAACTTAGCACTACGCGCCTACTTTGATGTAGCAATTTTATTATTGAGCGACCATGCATGCATTATTTTCTCTTGAGTGTTTTCTCGAAAACGGCTAGCCTGACAGGTTTTCTACAAGAATACCTTTTACGTCATTTATTCCGTGGAATCATAATTTCTTAATAAAACTGCAAAATATGACGTTTAATAAAAATGTGAATAAATTAAACCGAGACCTCCTGTCGGTACGCCCTGATAAAATAATCGTTTAATAAAAACACTGAAAATTGCCTACTACTAAAAGAAATTCATATGCCAAATTCAGATGGCTATCTGAAACGGTTTCAGAAATATAAAATAAACCACATATCACGGTGCTTATCTTTGAATCACCATAGCAAGCTTATGACGCATTTATGGTGACCTATGTTCATATGAACTTTCTTCATAATTTAACATGTAGAATCACGCCTATAGAAGTACTAACGGTATTTCCGGACACCCTGTATATATAATATAACATATATTTTCCCAGACGCTTTTTTCTATGAAAATGTATATTTTTTAAACACACAAAGCATATTTCGATTGATTGATTGATTGATTAATTTTGCTACCACAACTGCTGAGGTGTGTGCAGGTGCGTTGTCGTGATGCAAAGGGACTTTCTTGTGGGCCACCGTGGGCGTTTTTCTGTTATTAGTTTTCAAACGGTCCAATAATGATGAACAATATGCACCTGTAATAGTTTTACCCTTTCCAGATAGTCGATGAGGATTATCCTCATGAATCCCAAAAGACCTTAATAATACCTTCCGGCCGAAGGAACGGTCTTTGTCTTTTTTGTTTCGATTCCCTTGAAACCCATTGCTTAGATTATTGTTTGGTCTCAGGAGTACAGTAATGAATCCATGTTTCACCCACAGTGAGAAACGATTTATAAAAGTCCTCCGGATTCTTCTTGAACACAAACCATCCTGCGGCATTTCACACGATTTCGTTTGGTCAAGCGTGAGCAATCGTGGCACCCATCTTACGGATAGCTTTCTTATGTCCAAATGTTCATGTAAAATATTATGTACCCGTTCAGCCGAGGTGCCCACAGCACTAGCAATCTCACGTACCTTAACTCTTCTGTCATCCATCACCATATCATGGATTTGATCAATGATTTCTGGAGTGGCCGTCCAGAACGTTCAGCGTTTCGGTTTTGCTTCATATGGCTGAAGTCCAAAAATTTTTGAAACCACTTGTAAACTGTTCTAATCGAAGGTGCAGAGTCACCATAATGTTTATCAAAGATTTTTAGCGCCCCAATCCAAGATTACTTAAAGGTCTTGTGAAAAAGATACCTGCATTGACCTGCGTTTGTTTTCCAAATCAGAATTACAGGGTGGCTTAAGAAATTGAATATTAGAGTGGAGGGTACTATCGTCAGTAACCCTATGGATAGAATTGGTTGTGGAAGAGAGAAGATCGTTGATGTGAAGTGTTGGTGCCAGTACTGGGCCCTGGGGCACCCCAGCATTAATTGGATAGAAGCTGGAAGAATGACCATCTACAATAACTGATATACGTCGATTGGAAAGAAAACTGGAGAGCCAAAAACAAAGCTTAGGTGGAAGACCGTAGGAAGGAAGTTTGTTAAGAAGCCCATCATGCCATACTTGATCAAAAGCTTTAAGCCGGAGTCTCATGCATCCGATTTCCGACGATCCGATCATCCGAAAGTATTCTGATTGGTCCGAACATTTTGGCGCCATTTTTCATCCGAAGATTTTAACATTTTATCCGACATCGGATGGAGTTAAATTAATTTTAATTTCGTACGATGTCGGACGTTTTTTTCGTCTTCTAACCTTACTTTATTTACTTTGTTTTGGGTAATTTCAATTTATATTGAATATTAAAAAAGACAGTTATAATTTAAAATCTTTAAAATTTTTTAACCTTAACCTGAATTTACCTTATACTCAACAACCACTTTCTTTTCTTCCATTAAATAATATTTTAGTTCCGTTAGATTATTATTTCCTCTTTTTTTCATTGCAGTTTCACAGGTTGACCTTTAAAATGCTCTTATTTTCTTTTCTTTTGACTGGATATCGGATCCGAAATTCGGATCAATGAGACATGCAAGTTTTCCGACAAAAAATTTAAAAATTTATCGTACGTCGGATGGTCGGAAATCGGACGCATGAGACTCCGGCTTTAGATATGTCAAGAGCAACAATCTGGGATTTACCAAGAAACTCAAGGGTCTTGTTCCAGTTCTGTGAGACAAAGAAAAGAAGATCAGCTGTGGATCTTCTGTGTCGGAATCCATACTGTCCGTCGTGTAAATTTTTGTGTGTTTTCCAGATACTTCAAGACTTGGGAATTAACGAATTTTTCCATTACTTTGCAAATATCAGAAAGAAGAGATATAGGTCTATAGTTAGAAGGGAGCGTTTTGCATACCTTTTTGGGGACAGGCTGCACATGTGCAGCTTTCCAGCTCTCCGGAAAAATGCCCGTATCGTAAGAGAGTCGAAAGAGGCAAGTTAAGATGGGTGCAAGCTTACGGGTACATTTTTTTAAGACGATTGATGGTATGCCATCCAGCCCAGTGTAACTACTCGCCCTGTATATTAAAATAGTGATATGCGGTTTTTAGACATCAAATTGGCCCATACAAGGCAGTAGACAAAAATACTCAATAGGGGTTCACTTTTCGATCATCTGGGAAAGGAGTCCTGCTTCTTCTTTTAAATACATCCAGTATACCAGCTACTTTTCAGGACCAACTTCCTTTCACTGTCGAATTAATTACTGAAACAAGATAATGCTAACATTTGCCTAAATATTGCCTGCTCAGTAGATTCAAATTTTTTTTTTAGATTCATCTTTCAATATAGGTTTAAGTTTTATTTGTTCTGGGTAACCTACAGGTTTTTTATTTCTTTTTTTTAGAAATTAAAAAAATAATTGTTATTAAATATATTTTATTTAATTATTAAATTTGTTAAATTTTAATCCTTCGTAGGCGTTTACACAACATCATACTTAAAAATTATTTCTTTTTTTTTTTTGTATGCAATAATGGAGCCACCATTATTTAACCATTAAATTTTTTTTTTTATTAACAAATTTTTTAAAGTTTTAATTCTAAAATTTCCCTTGAATGTCATGTACAGAAGTCAAATTCAATAACAATCATTATATAACTCACTGTTATTACAAGATTTTTAATTAACACTTTTTAACACCTTCACTTACATTGACAATTTGAACATTTTTACTTTATTTTGACTTTCTAGCATTAAGTTCTTTTGATTTACCGTAGCCACGTTTAAAATTCGCGGTGCCTTTTTTTTAGGACTGGTTTTTTTCTTTACTGCACTTTACTATTGCACATTTACTGAGAAACAGATTTTTTTTTTTTAATCTTTTTGAAACTACGAAGGATTTATATGTATATATATCCTAGGGGATTATATATAAATATAAACCTAAGTACCAAAGTACCGTGAGTGTCGGGTTTTCCGGTGTTTAACCCATTTTTTCCCCCAGTTTTTCCCGTCAACGTTGTCCAAGCACTGAAACATGCAAATGTTGCTTTTCCCACAGCACCTTTAGACAACGCGGTAGTGCCACCAGGACGTTATTTTAAATAACTACCTAAATATCTGCCGGCGGGGCTGGGATTCGAACCCGGACGCCGGCTCGGCGAGCCAATTCCCCAAATTTCCCAAATTTTATAATGCTTTTTTTTGTTACTAAAACCTTTAATATTCATATATTATATATATATATATATATATATATATATATATATATATTATATATATATATATATATATATATATATATATATATATATATATATATATATATATATATATATATATATATATATATATATATATATATATATATATATATATATATTGTAGGGGATACGCTGGTAAATAAAGCAGCTTCTCGATGTAAATATTTTTTTAAAAATTTTACTTTTTTAATTTTAATACAAATTTGCTAAAATTTTTAATCAAATTGAAACGCGTTACTCTCGCCCTTGTCTCTAAACAACTGTCTTCTTCCTTTTTTTCCCCAAAACCGAACTTTCACGAACTTGGCTGACGACAGTGGCGACGCAAACTCGAATCAACCGAACGTTGAAAAGCGGACGGCGCGCACACTTGAATCCACAAACGTACATTGTACATATCGTAAAATCCGACCTTGAAACATAACCGTGTTTCAACCAAATTTTATAGTTAATATACAACCGAAGTCAATTTTAGAATAGGGGTATACAAATAAAAGACACATCTTATACTAACTTATTCTTCAATTTAAATTGTCTAGTCATTATCGGGGGAAAAGGGGAAATCTACCAACGGGCGCTTAACACAAGTACCGTTACTAAACCGCACAGTAACCACTCTTATTACATGTCGCGTCCGGGATGTGTTTCGGTCACTAGCCATCTTCCATTGAAGAGGCGGCGCATTTTTTGTCCTTCACAACAACCAAGTCTCCAATGGCTACAGTTTTTGAACCAACTTGACTCCCTTTCGTCGAATTTGTAACTCAGACAGGTATTCTCGCTGCCATCTGTTCCAGAAGTGTTGAGTAATCTGTTGGATTCTTCGGTAGTGGCTAAGACGAATTTGTTTTCCGACATCAGGATCTGGAAGAGATACCAAGGGTCTTCCAATAAAAAAAATGTCCGGTGTCAATGGTAATACGTCATCAGGACTGGATGACTTTTGGACTTATAGGCCTGAGTTGAGAATTTTGATTTGCTGGAGTACCGAGGAAGCTTCATAGCCATATTGTGTCACCGATCACGCGTTTCAAATGCGTTTAAAACTTTGACCCGGCCCCCCAAGACCGCCCAAAATTTGCGCGAGGCGGAAAAAACCCGCCAATTTACGCCCTCGTTTGCCAAATTTGACTTTATAGATGCCGATTGAATTTTAAGAAAGTGTTTTAGTTCAGAGTTGGCCCCCGCAGTTTGTCCCCATTGTCTGAGAAATGTTCAATGGTTTACCTCTTCTTGAAACGAATCGACGCAAACACGCAAAAAATGCTTCACGGGAAAGGCTTGTTACCAGCCCAAGTGTATCGCTTTGTTGCCATGCAAACAAAGACACAAACATAAGTTTTGAAGGTTATAATTTCGTAACTTCCGTCTCTTAATATAAAGAATCCAGCATAATCACAACCCGTTTTTAAAAATGGAGGACATTGTTTGAGAGGGCTCTGAGGCAAATTACCCATGAAATAAGTGTAAGGTTTAGGTTTAGTTTTAAAACATATAATGCACTTATGGACAATACGTCTTGCTAAGTTTCTGTGCAATGGGCCAAAAATTTTTTCTACCGAAAAAGTTGTTGGGGGCCCCAAAAAAAGAATGTTATGTTTATTAATAAAGATCAATTCGGTTAACTTAGTTTGTTGGATAAGAATGGGGGTTTTTTAGATAAAAGAAAATTCAGACTGCTGCAGTCTGCCGCCTACACGAATAATGTCATTACCCAAAAAACTGGAGACAGAGAGAGCACACTACTTGAATTACTAAAACCCCCTTTATTTTTAAATCATTTAACTCAGTTCAATGATTGTAATTGCAAATTTTTTATCAATGGCATGGCCCCCATTCCTTTACATCGCAAATCACCGGTTATGGTTATTTTTATTTTTTTTTTTTGAATTAAAAATAAAACGCTTGCAATAAGCAATCACACGTTGCATTAGTCAAACGGGAAATTTGTCAAAATATTCATATTTTTGTCACAAAATGAATTTGGAAATTTTTCAAATTTCATCTACTGAAAACTTTTTTTTGGCCAATCAGATTTATTTGACTTAAGCCAGTGAGGACCTTCGAAAAAATTCGTTGTCAATTAAAGTTTCCCGCAGAGACACCGCGAGAAATTAAATCCGCTTTCTTCGAAGACCTTATTTATATTTAACCAACGTTTTTTTTTTTCCTGTATATAACTCCCCCTATTCGCTAAAAATTTTTTTCCAGCGATCTGTAGAGCCTCTTCAAATAAAGTTATTAGAGTCTTCCAAAAAAAATACTACGAAAATTGATTTTTAACGATTCTTTACTTTTTGACCCAGTTTACATCCTAAGACCCCGCGCTAACCAGCCTAGGCATAGTAACCGGTTTACAGGCGCAACTTTATTTTTTTTTTGCTGTTAACAATCATAGTTTTCACCATTTTCTAACCGCAGGGGATATAAGCACTACCATATGAGCCTTCTGACGCTAGAAAATATATGAAGCCCAATACAAACAGGACGATCGCCTAAAACATGCCGGGATTTTTATCTTATTAAGAAATTTTAATTCGCAAAAAAGAAATCCACCTTTCACGGATAGACCTAAAAAATTTTGTCCAAGAAAACTTAGATTTCAAAGCATTTGATTTAATTTTACGAACTATTACTGGACCTAAAAGTCCTAAAATATCGAAGATTTGGGCCCCCTTTTAATATGACCTTTTGTTATTAAAACTCAGAAAGGGTTTTGTTAACTTTATATTCGATAGTCATTATACGCATTCCAAAAAATGCCTAGGTTTTTCTCACCTTCCCCCAAATTTAAAATGCTGACATCTAAAGAAGAATCTATGTTAAATTGAAAAATTCTTTTTTTTTGATAAATATTTTCGTAACTGGAAACCAGCACTTTTTAAATGTTACTAATATTTTTCTGAATTTAAGAAATTTGATAACCCGAGCCAAGAGAAGATCCTTTTATAGAAAACACCTTTAATAATATTGCTTGCCACGGAAAATTTTTTTTCAACGATAGCTAGTTTCAATAAACACGAGTCGCTAAATAGGGAGATGACGCTAAACCGTAAGTTATCACATTTACCTCTAACACTTTAAATCGTCATCCGGTTTTTCCTCCCCAAAAAAATTTTCGAAATTTGCGTCTTTGCCAACAATTATTTGAGGTACATTGATATGTTGCGCTAAATAGGGGATTTAAAATTTAAAAAAATAATACAATCATTTTGTTTTAGGGGCCCACAGCTGGATATCATTTAAAGATAACCCAGTATTTGACTTTGCGACCCGTTTAAAAAAGGGGAGAGAGGTTAACCCAGTCGTTTTAATTACCCCCATTTATGGTTTAAAAATAGCCAACCGTTTCACGTCTAATGAAATTCTTCAGTATTGTCTGAAATCAACGACATATGACCAACCCCATCCTGCGATAAAATCAATGTACGGGTTTTTTGGCACTATTTTTGATAAATCGCCTAAACAGGGAAAGCTCTAATTTTTGTTTTGATTCCCCAAGTGTTCCTGTCGCGAAAAGGAATTAACCACGAAACGCCCCTTATTCCGCTAAAAGTATTTTAAATGCGATTCAAAAAAACATTTTTTTATTTCATTGCCCATGTTCAATTTCCCAAAATCGGTTAGATTTTATTTATCTCGCCCTCAACTGTAAAAAAATAAGGAAACATTTTTGGTTTTAATCGAAAAAAATTTAAATTACCACCCAAAATCCAACCCAATTTAGGGGATTGCAGAATGCTTATTAATTTAATTTAATAATAAATTTGTAAAAAAAACCCAAACCCTCACATAAAAATCTATGTCATTTTTTATGTTGAAATGGATTGCTAGCTTAATATCCAGTATTCAAAAGTAAATCAAAACTAGTAATTGGCATGGGGGTGAATTGGAAGATTAAAACATTTTTTTGGAAAAATCACCTAAATGCGAACATAAAACTAAATTTATTTTATAGTTCGACACAACAGTTTCTATATTAGCTTTTTTGGGGGGCACGTTTAGAACCGATTCCGAACAAAAATTAAAACCGAGATTGTTTTAAAGGGCCCATGTTTTTAATATAAAAGGTTCCGATTTTATTTACCGCGGTTTTTTAATCAAATTTTCTCCAACAGCTGACTGTTTAATCTAACCTGATTTTTACCAAGTTTATTTTCATTTTATTACGTTTTTATTTTGTTTTGTTCCTGTTGGCACTGACACCAGAAAATAAAATACCCTTTCATAAAATAATGATAATTCCGCACGTAGTAACTAATATGTAATTACTTATTTTTGGGGTCTTAATTTGAAATAAATCAACTTACTATTTCATAAATTTTATAAAAACTATATTACTGTTTATAATCTACAATCAAGATAAATAAACTAAGAATAAAGGAAAATAAGAACTTTAAGTAACAGGTTTGTATGGAGCGATTTATCCCCTTAAATAAAATAGGTATTGCTTAACTAAGAAGGGAAAAATTTTAAGATTCACCTCAAACACAACAAACAGCAACAGAATAAGAATGGAAGGGCATGAACAATAGAATAATTTTTAACCCCATAAAAAAAAAAGGGGACTCAAAAACCCGGGATTCTGAATAGAGAACCAACCCGGGATGTTATCCGCGAACGCTGAACTGTTTAAAAATTTCAAAATTCTGTTAAAGGAACGACGTTTTCATTTTTGCATGCGAATATCCTGAACCGTTGGAATTATCGAAAAAGCTATTCCTACCCAAATCAAAACATTCGTTTTTTGTTTACAAAAACCCCAATTTATTACAAAAGATTAAATACAAAGTTAGACGGATGGGGGATCCAAAAATTGCCTTAATAATTTCATTATCTTTATTTAAAATAAACACCTGCAGTCGATAATAAAGCATATTTAATCGATTTTTTCCAAAAAAAGACAAACGCTGTAAAGAAGAAAAACGATTGCTGTTCCACGTCATCCAAGGGCACGGGCCCCCTCGTCGGGAACATCGGCCCCGGCGCTCAAACGGCCTTCTGTCGTGGCTTGATCACTGTTTTGAAATCTGTTTCCCCCCCGGTCCGCATCACGTCACCTGCGCTGTTGTGCTTCCTGAGATTCTCGGGTCGGGCCTACTATGCTGAACAACGGCCACATTCGACGAGTATCAGCAAAGGGGGTTTAAAATTTTTTGAACAATTTCTACATGGGGGTTTTAACATTTGAATGTATGATTGGGATTTAAACAGTTTTATTTAAAAACTTTAGTCTTTTAACCTCTAAGTTTTTTTTTCTACGCAAATTTTCAAAATGTGGTACACTTAAAAAAACAAGGGGCCCTTTGCAATAAAAACACATAAATCTTTTGTTGTTTTCTTGTTATATGAGAATTAACCGTATATTTATTATGTTTATGGTCAAATCTAGAGCTTTTATTTATATCTCCTCTACGGCCTGCAACTTTTCGAGGAGTTCAATTTTTCTTTTAAAATCATTCACATTGACATGGTGGGAAGTTCGTCGCCAAATTTTTGCTTCCCAGTCACGCCTAGTGGGCTATCGAACTTGTTTGTTAATAAATAAACCCAAAAATAGGGGCCAGTTATCGGGTTTTTTTCCCTAGTGAGTTTAAACGGTAAATTTTTGAAGTCAAATAAGTTGGCAAATCTGTATAAGATTCTATTAAGAGCAGGTGCTTCAAAAAAAAGCTTTTTTTTATAGTTGAAAATTATTAATTTATTTTTTATATCTTGCGTAAGCAACGAAAACGCTACACTATAATTTTGCTCTGTAACAGGTATAGACGGAAGCTGCGCCGCTTCACCTGACAAATGAGCGCAAATAGTAAAATTTTTGAACACTGTCCAGTGAATCGTTTTCCCCATTTTGAAACAAATGCTCCCTGAATTTTAACCTTTGTCAAGGAACCGAGGGAAAATGGCAATTTTAATTCGAATTTTACTGAAATCTTATGTGTGTTATTTCAGAATTAACCGATCATTACTATGAACTGAAGCCTCACTATTGGTGGTCTTGGTACCTACCTTGCGGGTCAAAATCTGAAATAAATAGAGTAGCTTTGGGAGATGGCACTGAAATACTCATTTTCAAATAAATTTAACTGCTCTTTTTCAGCTTCTAACTTTTGCTAAGAGAGTGAGCATTTCAATTTCATCCTGACAAGTAAAAATTCATCATAAATGGGTTGAATCTTATCCAATCGCGCACCAATTTCAGTGTATTTAATATCAGTGAGATTTTCAAAATCAATAGTTTCAAGATACTGAAACCTGTCAAATTGGCCTTAAATTGACTCCTTTTAAATTTTAATTTAGTCAAATCTTCTGACATTTTTACTTATAAAAATAGACAATAATTAAAGAAATACTACTAAACAAGTTTTAAGACGAATCAAAGCCAGATAAGTCAGTCAAAAAATGTTTGTACAGCAAATCAATATATTCTTACTCAGTTTTCCGGCCTGTACTTCGCTTATAACAACCTTCTGCCAGTGATCAAGCGTCACAAGTTGTCAACACCGCGCGCCCCGGAACGCCGCTTAGCTCGTCGGCTGCTGCTGCTCACAAGGTTCAAAGATGGACGCCTTGTTATTTGTTTTACCTTGAAGATATTCTACTTTATTGTGCTTGCTATGTGGCTCGAACAGGACCAAATATGGGGTATACGCTGGTAAATAAAGCAGCTTCTTCGTATGTAAATATTTTTAATAATTTTAATTCTACTACAAATTTGCTAAAATTTTTAATCAAATTGAAACGCGTTACTCGCTCTCTCTTGTCTCTAAACAACTGTCTTGCTTCCTTTTTCCTAAATCCGAACTTCTCACGAACTTGGCTGACGACAGTGGCGACGCAAACTCGAATCAACCGAACGTTGACAAAGCTGGACGGCGCGGCCACCTGAATCCACAAACCAATGTACATTGTACAATATCGTACATATATATATATATATATATATATATATATATATATATATATATATATATATATATATATATATATATATATATATATATATATATATATATATATATATATATATATATATATATATATATATATATATATATATATATATATATATATATATATATATATATATATATATATATATATATATATATATATATATATATATATATATATATATATATATATATATATATATATATATATATATATATATATATATATATATATATATATATATATATATTATTGTATTTCTTCCGGCCGAGAGCGGGTGTTAGCTCTTTGCAATTAATTTAAATTAAAAGTAGATAAAACGCGGCGAGCCAAGGCTCTGACCACTACTAAAAATTTTCTTCTAAATACTCAGTGTTAAAAATTTTAACAAATTTTAATATTTCAAATGGCTTTTAATTTCGGCAGATTTTTTGTGCAAAAGTAAGTAGAATAATTTCAAATTAGCCAATAAATTAATTTAATTTAATTTATTTATTTGCTTAAGGCTCCATTTCCACTGGCGGCCATATTTAAAAACGTAACATTTTACACATGAAAACAAGCTCCTAGTTGGGTACCAAACACTTGAGTAAAAACAAGAGGACTTACCTGAGATTTGAAAGAGTATTCAAGGAAGAACTAACGACCCACGGGTATTTTTTTTTCGTCCGTTTTATTCATAAATTGTTGGTTTTTATAATTCTAAAACACCGAATTTTGTACAATTCAATCGTCATCACAAAACAGCGATTCTTACGACTGACGCACAAAATAAGAAATTTGTAGTAGCGGAACCTAATTTCCAATCTTTAAATGTGATTTCTTCCAAAAATACCACTTAAACTTTTGTTTTTGTTGATATATTTGGTACCTAAAGTACCGAAAACACGTGGAAACCAACATTTTGTGCTTATGTCAAATTTCTCCTCCGCCTGTAACGGATCATACCGAATCGGGAAGCATATCCGTCTCTTTTGCTTATCTAGTAGGGGGAAGCATATGTACGTACTCTGAGCGGCTGAGTTAGACGATTTCAGTTATTTGAATATTCACGCCCCTTAGGGTTCCAGCCCCTCTCGCCAGAGGGCGGTGTCATTCATAATTTAACTACGATTACGCGTGCTCAGGGTCGGACTTAGAGCTTATAAAATAGCGCAAAAATATTTTGTGGTAAACAGCTTTAAAATTGCGTTCAAAAAAACAAAAATATTTTAAAGGCTAAAACTATTTACGTTCTAACTTTGCGGCTATTTTATTCATCGCTTCTGTCTTTTGCTGCTAGATGAGGCCCATTAAATACGTCTTGTATTACTAATAGTGTCTAATACGATTTTAAATATTCAAAATTGAAAATACTTTTGATAAAGTAATTTAATTTAGTCTATTATATATTTGGCAATTTTACTATTTATTGGGTTAATGATTTTATTGAAATTTTGGTGAAGTCAAATTTTGTCGGACAATTTTACTTTTTGGGTTATAACGCCCCACCGGACGCAGAACCGGCACAACTTTCCTGTAATTCCTTCTAAAATTCGACGTTAAAAATGAAAATACACCATTTATAGTAAATTTAATTTCATCTACGAACAATATTTTTAACAAAACAAAATATTTTTTTTTACTTTAGGTATGTCAACAAATTTTAGACAAGTTTTTATAAACAGGCCGCTATGACATTGCGAAAAAAATTGAATGGCCTAGTTTTAAATTTGCTATTTTTATTTTTCGCGATTTAAATTTAAAAATAAGCCATTCAATTGTTTCGCAGGTCCCTGGCGTACCAACATAAAAACTGCCTAAAACCTTGTGATTTTGTTGACATTTATAAAAGTAAAAATAATATTTTTGGAAAGTATTTGTTGTGCTTTTTTTATTTAAAAATATTTGTTAAACGAAAGTGAAATTAAATTTATCTTATAAAATATTATGTATTTCCATCAAATCTTCCATTTTGGCTGTAATCAGTTTTAAGCAGGAGCAATTTTAGAAAGTTTGTGCAGTTTTGAGGTTACGTCCAAGTGGGGCGTTATAACTTAAAACTAAAAGTATCTGACAAACTTGACTTCAGATTCGTGATCAGCGCCCCAAAAACCCCAGTATACAAAATTTCAATACAATCAGCCGTGGGCCCGGTAATTAAAAATAACCATATATTTTCAACTCCGTCACCGTGGTCGCCGTTTAGTTTATTTTATATATTATTTTTACGAAACAAACATTTTAATAAGCGTAGCGGAAAATAGCGAAATTTTGTGTAACAAAAAGCGGAATTTGTAAAAACAATATGGCAACACTGCTTACTTTCGGTTCTGTCCTAACCTTAACCTTTAAAAAGTCAATAGTTTTGCCGAACTTTCGGATAAGGAAAAGTGCTTTTTTGGGCGTTCTTGTAAAAATAGTTTAAATGTGTCTCGTAGTGTGTAGTACCTTAAATGGTGATGGGAAGTGCCGATACGACGAAAACTAAAAATAATAGACTATGTTGATCCTTATTCCCTGTTAGTAGCCCTATAACTCTAAATATTAGTGATTTGCCCAATTAAATTACTTAATTTGAAGTAATAGCTTTTACACTGGACAACAAATGAAAGCATACAAAAAGCTTACAGGCTTATAAAAATTATGAATCTGGTGCCGCACTTGCAATCTTTGTAAAGTAAATCAATGTGGAAGCTTTCCTGTTCTTGGTACAAGTTATTTGATAATATTTGAAATATAACTCCTTAAAAACTCTTGTGGTTAAACTTTCCTGAAATTGTTTTACACAAACTTTTTTATATATATTTAGTAGTTATTAACTCGAATAGTGGAAACACCTAGAAAACCCTGATTTTTAAATAAAACTTTCCTTAGCTCTTTATTTTTGAGGTGTAGAACAGGAGTTTAAGTAATTTTTTAAGAATATTTAGTAGATTTTCAAAAAAAACAATATTTTGCTTATAAATTGATTTTTCCAAGTACTAATTTCAATTTTGTGTTGTCCACTTAAATTCTTTCCTATGACATATAAGTACTGAACACATTTAGGGCTAATTTACAAAAACCTTAACTTCAATTAATCTGTGTTCTGTATTTTCCCTAAGATTCCTTAAATCATTCAATAATTATAAAATATTTGGGAAAATTATCATTTTATATTAGACAGCTGCTCTTATGTTTATAAGTAATTATTGTATAATTTTTGAAACATTCATGGATTTTGCTTTTTTTTAATATAGTAATATTAAAATTAGGTAATATTATGTCTTTGTTTCAGGCTGGGCACTCCTGGCAGGAAAACTACGGAAAAGCCATTTAAAGTATGGATCAAAATTTTAAATGATGGAAGTGTATCAAGTGTACACTGCACTTATAACTTGGTCGGGAGAAGTTTGTTCTCATGTTGCCTCCATATTATTCTATTCTCTGACTCGCAAGCAATACCGTAAATAAAAACCAGATGATGGACGTCCATGCTGAAATGTGATAATTTTTTGATTGTGGAATTCAGTGGTATCACTGTAAATGTTTTGCCAATTTAATTTTATAATTGATTTATGTAAATCATTTTAACTAAAAAAAATATGACAAATATATTTACATATTTTGTACTGTAAAATATGGTATTTAGTTTTATTTACTCCTTTTTAGTCCCTTATATTTTAATAATAAAATTTAAAAAGCATAATTATAATATTAATCCACCATTTTTTAAGTCATTACATTCAAACCCTAACAAGGTCCTTTTTATAAACGCATATTTACCAACAGCTATGACTAGAATTGTCAGCTTGAGCACAAGAAACTACGTGGAGGGTAGTGACAGAACTAAACTATTACTTTACAATGTATAAAATGTAGCATAATTAAGAAATAAATTGGTAAATTTTAACGAATTTTCTAACAATAAGGATTCAAACTGTTAGGCATTTTGAGCAGGATCTTAGCGGGCATATGCAAATTTCTTCTGTAGTCACTGCTTAAAAATGGGTTTTCTTCTTTAGAGCTCAAAAATACTTTTCCTTACATATTTTGTATACCTCTGTTTCGCAAATAAGGCCCAACCTCAAATATATTTCCACATTTGGGGAGTTATTCTGCCTTCAACACTGCTTATCTCGATGCGATCCAACGATCGACTTATCGGCAACCCGATGCTCGCATCAAGCCTTTGATCGCTTACTCATCAACGAGCGGTTGGTGAATTATCCCTGTTCTACAGCCGCTGCTATTGTCCTGTTTAAATTGAATGTGTACCCACTTGGTAGCATCAGGAGGTTTGTCACATATGCATCATTTTACTGTCCTACTCCAAAAGCCCAGAACCTGTCCGGTCAGTGTTTATACCCTGAATGTCGAGATTGTAAATTCATTTCCAGCCACTCTGCTATCATAACCACACTCTCTTAAGGCTTGTATTAAAAACAACCTTATTTCCCTGAAGGCGCCTTACTGCATAGATATAGTATTTGGACTCGAGTCCTTGTGGCGTGCAAGAGTATAAAAAGCATTTTAATGATGTCGAGAAATAAAATTAAAACCATATTTATGATAACTACCGCGACGCTATCTACAAAATACAATTTAAATTAAAAAACAAAATTTTCGTGGTATTATCAATAGTTTTGCTGTTAACGGCAAATACCGCCTGATATCCAGGCAGCCACATTCCACCCTTTTTTATTGAGATTACCTTGAAAATTTACAACCGATTTACTTAAAGAAATAAATAATTGAAATTGATACGTGTACGCCCTCTAGTTGAAATATTTAAACTAATTGCATTTGATATAAAATAACCAAAAATGGCGGTGGTAATAGAGCCTTAATAATATCTGGATTTTTAACGAATATATTTTTGAGGAAAATGTATATGGAATTTATTAATTTCTTTATTTAAAAATTAAACTGATTTATTTTCTTGCTTACCCTATTCTGTCATCATCACATTCGTCCGACCTCAAGTCAAAGGTAATTTTAAATAATTGCCTTTCGAGAAACCTCGAAGCATTTCCTTTCTTTTATCCGACTAGTAGACCTCGTGGGTGTCAGGTAATGTCACACTAAATTTTATTTTATGAGGCTACAGGAATGCAAGTAATTGATAAGTTCAATTTGTCCAAACAGATTAGGCATGAAATTTATTACCTTAACATCTTCTAGACTAGAATACACTAGAAAAAAAAATGTACATGTTACATAATAAGAGCATTTTTTTTTATACATTAAAAAAAAAATTATGAGAAAATGAGACCTTATATATTTCTAATGTGAAAACATAATTTGTATAACTAGTATAATATACTTTCCTTAGATACAAAAGAAAAATATAATAAAAAAAATTTTAACGAACATTTCAAAATTTAAGTCTTATCGTTCTCCCCAAAATTTTAAACTAGTACCTTTATTTATTTTTGAAATTACCTTAAACTAAGTTACGTCGAAATTTAAGTCAGTCTTCGAGATTAACTATTCAATTTTAGTAAAAAGTTTAACGGTTCTATATTCTAAATTCCTTTAAGTATTATAGGGTAATTATAATTTTAAAATTCCTTCATAGTGTTGATTATAAAAATAAAAAAAAACTACGTTAATATCCTAACTCTACCTTAATATTATACCAAAATACATGAGTTTTATAAATTTATTGTTTTAAATGGATTCATACCCGTCGTCCAATTCCCTTGGATCTCGGCGTATTATCATCCTGAACCTGCCAGGGAGAGGCTCCACGACATACCTTTTGCCTGTTCCGCTGGTCGCTGCTACTGGTTGAGGCAAGCGGAAACGACAGGCACCGGAGGACAGGCTGGTGGTGCTGCACGTACTTCCTGCCTGTTGGCTCCCTGGACGTCGTGATGGTTGGGGTTCCTGTAGAGCCCTTGCGGTATAACAGGAGGAACCCATATCGAGGTTGACCATGAGTTGAAGTAGCTTCCTTCAACTGCCCTTGTTTCGACGCGCGGGAGGACCCTACTGGTCGTGGTCGCAGGCACTCCAAATGGTTTAGAGTAACTGTTGGGTTGGACTGGGAGCCACATGAACAGTCCTCCAAGGAATGAGGACTGCTGTCTTGGTTGTGGGTTTGGAAGGTCCACCAAAGGAGGGACGGCTGATCCTGTATTACTATATATTGGGGTTTCTTCTGGGGCGCTGGACTGTACTAGCACTTGGGCGTGAGTGGTACTGGTTTCTGCAGACTGCCAGCAGGAGCATTCTGGCAAATTCGACCATGCCGCCACACTCTCGCCAGAAGAAATGTGGCTCGACATGTTTTGGGGAGGATCAAACATAGTGCACAAGTACACGGTGGTCGAGACGGTGGTAGAGTATGATGCCCTCTCCCTAATTGTATCATTAATTTTACCCTTACCACCTGGTACTGGCTATGGACAATATCTCTCCATAATGCAGCTAGGGCTCGTATAGGGTCCAGTGCCCCCTATGGTGGGGTCCATTATACAAATTGCCCAATTGTCTTAGGTGGTAGAGTGCCTCCCTAAATAAAAAATCTTGGGTTCCCACAACCTCAATTAGGTTTGCATAATGCAAAATACATATTGCATTCACAGCATTTTTTTTAAGTTTCTGGAGAATAACTTGATCAAAAAAATCACTAAAATTATTAAAATGTTTTTAAAGTCTTGTCGAAAAAAAAAAGTTTATAATTTTTTTTTATATATATTTTCACTTAGGTCCCACAAAAATGTTTCTAAGTCCAAAAGAATAAAAATTAAAAATCACTAAATAAAATAGAACTATTTTAAAGTCAGAGTTTTTATGGCACACACACTACACCGACTGACACACTGGAAACTTTTCAGGAACTGGAGAATTACTTCTTCAAACTGTCTTTCTATGCCTAATACATTGTCAGTAGCCTTTTTGGTAATTTTACTTACCGGGCCCACGGCCGATTTTATTGAAATTTTGTATACTGGGGTTTTTTGGGGCGCTGATCATGAATCTGAAATCAAATTTTGTCGGACACTTTTAGTTTGAGTTATAACGCCTCACTGGACCTAACTCAAAACTGTACTTAACTTTAAAATTCCTCCTTAAAACTAATTACAGCCAAAATGGAAGATTTTATGGAAGTACAATTTATTATTTTATAAGATAAATTTAATTTCACCTTATTTAACAAATATTTTTAATAAAAAAGAACAACAAAAATTTTATTTTTACTTAAAAATGTCAACAAAATTGTCTAGTGATTTTAGACAGTTTTGTTGGTACGCCAGGCAACCAAGAAACAATTGAAGGCTTCCTTTTCAAATTTAAATCCGGAAAATAAAAATAATTTAAATTTATACTTCCCGGTCGCGGAGGAAGGATTCTACTTTAACGCCTCTAGCGAGATTTTAGGCAACCTAAAAAGTTCCTAACCTAACCTTATTATTTTTATTGTTTAGTGAGCTGCTTTTTCTTTCGTTGGTAATTGTTTACAAAACGGTTTTCTGCTATTTTACTATTATATGGTTAATATTTGGTATACACACCTTCTGTTATTCATTAGGAATACGAATTTACGTGCGCACAAACAAAAAAATTGTGTCTGTTCGAAATATAATTGGGATAAAAGCGCTTTGCTTACTAGAACTAACCATGACCGACTCAGAACTAAAAGCTTTGAATTTGTCTAAAAGGTCGGTCATGGTTTGTTCTGTAAGCAAAGCGGCTTTTTATTTTACCCAATTATTTTTCAGGCGTGAAAATGCGGAGACGTCATTTTCGCTCTTCTGAGCTTCTAATGTCCGCTAGGTGTGCTACAGTAGGAATCCTTCCTCCCGCGACTGGGAAGTATAAATTTAAATTATTTTTATTTTTCGGGATTTAAATTTGAAAAGGAAGCCATTCAATTGTTTCTTGTTGTTTGGCGTACCAACAACAAAACTGTCTAAAATCACTAGACAATTTGTTGACATTTTTAAAAGTAAAATAAAATTTTGTTGTGCTATTTTTTATTAAAAAATATTTGTTAAATGAAGGTAAAATCAAATTTATCTTATATAATAATAGGTGTATTTCCATAAAATCTTCAATGTTGGCTGTAACCAAGCTTAAGAAGGAGGAATTTTAGAAAGTTTGTACAATTTTGAGGTTAGGTCCGAGGGGCGTTATATCATAAAAAAACTAAAAGTGTCCGACAAAATTTGACTTCAGATTCGTGATCAGCGCCCCAAAAACCCCAGTATACAAAATTTCAATAAAATCGGCCGTGGCCCGGTAAGTAAAAAATTACCGTTTTTCATAAATTTTTAAAATTTTTCTTTACGGACACCACGCCGATTTTCATGAATTGTTGCATACGGGGGTTTTTTGGGGCGCTGATCACGTTGGTATCCTTGGTTTTTATTGCGAGGGCCTCCAATTGGACTAACCTCAAAATAAACATTTTTCCAAAATTCTCCTTTCTGAAACTGATTACCACCAAATGGAACATACACTGATTGGGTACCTTTATATTAACGAATACACTGTACTTACAAAAGTTTATTGATAATTTTTAGTAAAAGGACCTCAAATAAATCCAGTTTTATATCTTGACAACTTAATTATAAATCAGGCAACCAGTTATACATCACATCTTCTTACAAGGTACAGAAAAGTGGATTAATTTAAGGTAATTTTAACTTAAAATAGACAATAAACTATGGTAAATTTTAGTGTATTTGTTTAATATATAAGTGCCCAATTAGTGTATGTTCCTATTTGGTAATCAGTTTCAAGAAGGGAGAATTTTGAGGTTAGTTCACTTGGAGGCCTTATAACTCCAAAAACCAGAGGTTGCCGAGAAAACATCTTAGATCTGTGATCAGCGCCCCAAAAACCCCCGCATGCAAAAATTCATGAAAAATCGGCGTGGTGTCCGTAAAGTAAATTTTTTAATGCAGACACAACTTAAGCAGAGAGCAATTAAATCTTTATTATTTTACTGTAAAAGAATAAATTCCCTATTTCCTATATTTTAGATCATTTTTCATTAGGTTTGTTACAACACACAAACAATGAACGATCAGCGCCTGGCGCAGTGATTAAATTGGGACGCATTTAATCACCGCGCATGAGCGTGATCGTTCGGTGACGGTTTTTGAACGGCTCTGGCGCTGTTGGAACAAACCTCTTATTATTTGTTGTGCATTTCAATCATTTTCTTTCTTTATCAACGAATCCTGTTACGTCATAAATTCTGAAGGAACCTAGGTAATGCAAGTGTTTAGTGTATCGCGAGCTTGTCGCCACCAGAAAATATTAGTACGCCATAAACACTCTTAAGTCGGTACACATAAAAAGGGTTCTTTTGTTTTTTATAGACTTTTCTACTTGTCGATGAATTCCTTACGTTGTTATTCTTGCAGGAGTCTGCAAGCCATGTATTATACACTGCTGAACTGATAGTAGTAATCTTTTATTTTAAAAATGATTATATACTGCTTAACCGTATAAACTGTCTATTATTTATTTTGCTGTAGTTATTCTTAATCGCTTGCATCTTTCCCATATAAACTTTTCACGTTATTTTGTCATACTGTCCTGGTGGCATGGAGTTTTCTTTTGCTAAATCGGTGCGTAATGTGGGATACGACCATTCCTTTAAGCTTTGTATGTCTTTTCCTACGGAATTCTTATTTTCATGTTCTATAGTTAAGGAGACGGCTTCCTCTAATATTGTTTTTTGTTCATCAGGGGCGCTTGGATTTACAGTAGTACGTTGGCCAGCCATCTTCCTTATAATAATATTTTGTAAAGCGTTTCGTTCTAGACTAAACAACATGGCGTCTTGAGCTTTCTTAATTTCTTTGTAGGTATACAGTCCACCTGAACCTAGTTCTTTTATGGGTTGAAATTTGAATGGTTCTTCTGCGTCATCGTCTAACATTTGCGGCGTTATCCCATGGGTTGGTCGAGAACGAACTACCCACTTTGTATCCAAATAATACATTGGGAGGTATTATCGCATTACATTCAATTTTTTCCCGCTTTTGTAATATTCAGGTGATGGGAGACATAAATAGGCTTTATTATTAACTGTAACAGGTAATTCAGCTTTAACAATTCTTTTCTTCTTTTTCTACAGAAATGGCAGGCATTTCATAATGTACATGACTTCACCGGTTTGGGGGGGCTAAAAAACCCCCAATTGGTTTTTGACTATGGAAGCTACTGAATTGGATTTAGGAGCATTAATAAGCATTTTTTAAAAATTTGTCGACGGAGTAAACATCTCCTGTGTATAGTTTGAGCGAATAAGTTATTTAAACTCCTCTAAAGGTTGTTCCACATACAAAAATTTTTCTATTCACATAGGTTAATAAACCTGCGTCTGTTTTTAAAAACTAAAAGGGGTGTGTTCAACGGCATTTTTCTTCTCTATAACCAACAAGCGTGGATGTTCTCTGCCGACAAAAGCTCCACATACAGCTTCTTCATTTTTCATTTGTATGAATATTTTGTCTTGGTTTTCTACCACTACGTATTTTTTTCCCCAAGTTGTCTTGATTGCTTTAATAAATGTAGCCTTCCCATCAAATAGTACGCTATATTGTCGACATTCACCAGGGATATTTTTTTCCCCATGTAGACTCGGATTTACAGAGCCCATGCAGTACGCTTCTAAAATTGGCATACTACTCCGTTTCGAAGCTTAATTTCGTTTGATTCTGAATACTTTTGCGCGTAATCACTTAATGTTATTTTTATGCTTGACTGTACTAATACATTATTAATTATAACCATTTTCATTATACTGGCCGGCTTCACAATTGTGTTTGGCATCCACAGATCCGGGCGTGCTGGGATGAAACGGTGGATTTGGGTTCTTAATCTTGACACTATATGTCCGTATTCCCTAATTTCTATATAAATAAGTTTTTCGGCATTCATTCGCCCCAAAATTTTCCCATGTACATAGTTAATACCCTCCTTCTATTGACTCTGCAAAAATGCTCCACAGTTTTTTATAATTCTTGTTACTCTATAAGACATGAGTATACGTGTACGTTTTTAAATCTTCATTTTTCACATTGACATGGGGCCCACGTCACGTAAAGATATCACAGTGACATTAGTAGAGGGGTTTTTGGCAGTCAACCATCAATGCAGCATCTACATAATAACACCATGTTAACAGCAAAATTTTCCACACTGTAACAATATACTTAAATTAGTTTTTTACTCCTATTTACAAGGTGGCTCCATCGAAATTCTTATTTTTACTATATAATCTTGAACGACTAGGCAGTTTAACTTCCCTAGTGCGAGTTCGTTTTACATCTTTTTCCCCTTATGGTTACTTTCATCCATTTCTTCGTTACTAGTCTCTAGGATGTCACTATCTTCTTTCACTGAAATCGTCATCAGATTCGTCTGGTCGAAGAGTAAAATCTGATGATTCAGAGTCGTTGCCCTGTCCTCCACTATTACTCTCTGCATCGTCTGCATCCCCTTCAAATTGCGTTGAGTCCTTTTATGTCATTACTACCTTGATTTAAAATTCATCAGGTCTTGACCGTCATCTTTTGCTTCAAATATTTCATCATTGGTTTCGCTGTTGGTCTTGTGGTTGGGTTATATTAATTTCCTCGGCTCCTCACCCCCTTTTTATATAACTTCATTCTTTCTGCATGAATCATATTTTCCCTTTTTTTTCCATTTACTTTTTTAAATTTTTAAAAAGTCACTGGTCCTTTCTTTCATATTGATACGGACCTGTCCATTTTGAGCATAGTTTTCTACTTAACTTTTTACCAGGTACCGCAGGTCGATTTATATAAACTAAGTCTCCTAATAAAAATTCCTTTCTGGTTTTTCCCCTGATTTAATTTTGATCCCGGTTTCAATACTTGTTTTTTATATTTTTCTTACAATTTCTGAGCTATTTGCATTTTAGTCAAGTATATTCTATACCGTTTTACACGTCTATTATAGCAAGCATTTCACGTTCTATTGTACTGTAGCGTTTTTTGGCTGCATTTAATTTTCTGCTTGAAATATAGCAGGATGTTCCCTTTTTTTTTCATATTTTTGGGAGAATGGATGCAATACATTTTGAGCTTGCGTCAGTGTTGACTATGAATTTTAATAAAATCTGGATATTTCAATATGTTGTAATAGGGCCTTTTTAATGCATCAAATGCAGTTGTTTTTTTTTCAGTCCAACAATACTTTGCATTTTTGTAAGCTCTGTTTAAAGGTGGTTTTTTTGTGCAAAAATTGGACACATTTCCCCTTTAAAAACCACATAACCCAAGAAAAGCGCGTACTTTTTACATTCCTGGGAATGGGATAAGTTTCTGGGGCTTGTTTTCTTAGGATCTAAAAAAACCCTCTTTGTTATAATGTTCCCCAAAATTTTTAATTTCTGTCTTAAAAAATAACATTTCAGGTTTAACGATTGCTCTTATCTTGTCAAAATGTGACGAAGTATTTTTTTAAAAGCGTATCAATATCTACTGAGAAGACTATTATATCGTCTAGATATACTAAACATTCTTCATAGGTAAGCTTGCCAAATATATGTTGCTCATCGGCCCCCAAGTTGCAGGTGCATTTTCAATCCCATCGCCATTCTTTTGAACTGATAATGATTGTCAGGGGTAGAGAAAGCTGTCTTTTCTTGGTCATCAGGATGCAAAGGAACTTGAAATAGCCTGAAGCTAAATCCATGGTTGAAAAAAACCTTTCTCCCGATAATTTATCTATCGTTTCGAATGTGAGGTAACGGAAAGTAATCTGTCTTTATATCGTTCAATTTACGATAACTATAACCAATCTAAATTCTGCCTCTTTTCCTGGATGTCGCTTCTTTTCTACAAGTATTGCCGGAAAACTCCAAGGTGACGGCTTTCTCGATAATGTAGACCCAATAACTTCATAATTTCTTTTAATATGCTTCATGATACGGTACTCTGTATGGTCTCATGCAAATTGGGGGACATCTTCTGTAATAATTCGAGGGGAAAGGAGATGTACTTGTCATTTTTTTGATTTGGTGACTTAAATATATCTATATTTTCCCATTACTAGCTTTTAAAAAATTATTTTCGTCGTCGTTGGGTTTTTTCTAAATTAAGCTGTTTCAATATCTCTAGCGTATTTTTCTTACTAATTGTATATAAAATTTTTCTTTTTTTTCCCAAACTTTGCATCTCTGTCTCTACTTCGAAAGCTTTTGCAATCATGTTCCCTTGGGGATAGTTATCTTTTTTTTCGTAATATTATTCAGTCTTTGGCACCTCTTTGTTAGCTCTAAAAAGAACTCTTGCTACCAATATTCCTTGAAGGCTGTCGTCACAGGGTTCCATAATTATTCTGAGTCTTGACCCTTGACGCCTTCTTCAAACTTGCCCACACAGCTTGGCACCTCGGAGGTATTTTTACTATTTCTCAAATTTGTCACATTTTTCCTACTCCTACTGCATCTGGAATACCCCTTGGGTTTTTTTTTGGACCCCCCACCATTTTTCTTTTTCCCCGCTTTAATATGCTTTTTTTCCCTTTGGTTTTATCAAGGAGTTAACAGCACAACAAAACTTTTTTTTTTTTAACCCTCCATCTTTAATTTTTTGGTTTAATTTTTTGTAACTACTATCATTTCAGGATCGTTTCCCTTTACTCTTGATAAAACAAAATATTTTACATCCTCCAAAATTTCTTCTTAAAAAGGGGGAATTTTTTTTTAAATCCCAAAATGCAACAATTTCCCCCAAAAAAATCTTTACATTATACTTGCTTAAAATCTATACCCAACAATAAATCTGTCCAAAACTATCTGCCTTACTACAATAAAATTATGATAAATAGTTACTCCACCCAAAAAATAATTGGTAATCTTACTGCCCTTGCGTTGGAAAGTTTTCCTTGAATATCCACTAATACATTGTTTGTCCTTTCTAAAAAACCCCTCGCAACTTCTTTAAAGGAAATAGGCCCGGGGTCCACTAAAGCATACATTTTTTACGTATAACACTAACCTTAGTTATTTTTTGGTTTGGGGGCCTTTTTTTTTTAGAACCGTATATCCCCCGATCTCCTTTCCCCTAATCCCATCTTGCTTGTTGAACAGCCGACCCCCGGGGTTGTTGAGCGACTGCTTTTTTTGGGTTTTAAAATTTTCACTGGTCGACGCTTTCCTTTCTTCTGGGCAAATTCTGGCATATGACCTTTTTTTTGACATCTGTAACAGACTAACTGAAGCTGTACCCATTTTTGTTTTTTTTCGGACATTCTCTCAAAATGTCCCTCTGGTTTCATTTAAAAAATTCAATTGGGAAAAATTTGGAAGTTTCCTTCCCGTTTCATTAAAACTTTAAATGGGCTTTGGGTATTTTTTTTTTCCAGCCGCTTTCCCGCTGTTGCTGGTTCCGGGGGTTTTGTTCATTCCCAACTACTTCTCTCGTCGTTGAAGTTTTTTTTCGTTTTTTTTTTCTGCCTTTTAAATCAGCCAAATTTTTTTGGTTCCCTGAAACAACGTTGCTTTTTGGGGTTATCAGGCCAAGAGTAAACTGGGTGGTAATGTCTTGTTCTAGTTTATCTATTATAACGCATCCGTAGATCTCCTGTTAGCGTAAATGTGCGATTAGCCAAAGCTTTAACTTTAAGAAATTGTCGGCATGCCCCCGTTCTTTGAGACATTCAATAAAAATTTTCATTGGGAAACCTTTACATTTGGGAATAAACTGTGCTTTGGGGGGTTTTTAAAGTATCCCGCAGGTGGGTTTATTTGGCTGGTTCTGGTCGATGAATTGCTTTGCTCGGTTTTTGTTTGTCGGGAATTGATACCTTTTTTTAAACCTCCAGTTGGTTAAACATGCTGTTTCATCAATAATTGCCCGAATTCGTCTAAGGTTTTACCATCATGTTGGTATAGAAACGATGCCAATAACCCAATTGTTTGTTAATGGGTTTCGGGGCGAAGTTTTAGTAGTTGGGAAGGGGGGCCCCTGTGCCATTTTGCGTTTTTCTGGAATTTCCTTTTTAAACAATTCAAGGTATACCTTTTAAAAGGGTGTTTTTAAAAATATACCCCACACCTAACCAAGAAACATGCCCTGTATATTAAAATAGTGTATGGGGGTTTTTGACATCAAATTGGCCCATCAAGGCAGTAGACAAAATAACTAACATAGGGGTTACTTTTTTCGAAAGGGGGTCAAATTTTTGTAATTACCTTCTTATGCCTTTCCCGTACCTGCTTCTTCTTTTTTTAAAACACACCCAAACCAGCTACTGTTCAGCGACCAACTTCCCCTTTTACTGTCGAATTAATTATTTCGAAAAAGAAAGGCAACATTTGCCAAAAATTTTCCCGCCAAAATTTACTGTTTTCTTTAGATTCTATTTCAAAATAGGTTTAATTTTTTTTTCCTGGGTTCCCACCGGTTCTTACTCACTTCAGCAATTAAACAAAGAATTGTTATTAAATATATTTTATTTA
>JAHBCN010003717.1:104758-133536 GCA_019359885.1 Listronotus oregonensis | reverse complement strand
GCCCACGTGCAATTTTTTATGTAAATGAAGAAAAAAAAACGACCAATTTTTTCATTAATACTTAGCTACTTAGATGTATATAATATGTCGAAAACTATTATAAAAAAAATGTAACTTAAGGTTAGGAAACATGATCATATGAATTTATACATACTGTATATACATTTTTTACATTAAATTATTTAAAAATTATTAGTTGTAGATTTTTAAGTCATTAAGTTTAGTTTAATTTTTGTAATTTGTAATGCGAGGTGTCGATATTAGAAAATAACCTTTATTTTTTGATTATCTGAAGACGACTGGATATACTTACCTGTTAAAACGTTGTGTTTTTAGATAAAGTAAGTGAAGATAAGTCCAAGAGGCATCTATTAATTTTATAAAAGTTGTATCATAAAAATCTAGTTTTACAAAGTAAATATACATTTAAATTTACAACAAAATTTAGAAAACAGGTAAATAAAAATAAGAAAATTTGAAAACACTAAAGCATGTTGTATGATTACAAAAATTAAATTAAACTATTCGAGTGGCCATCATAGATATATTAATCTAATAATTAAAAAAAATCTGTATTTTGGCCAGTTTATTTTTCTTTTGGTTAACCAGGGGTAGAAATACTGGCTTTATAAAAAATTTAAAATAAATAAGTTTACTTGTACTAAATCCCTGTACTAGTTTTGGTTTTGTCTGATAAAAAATACGATTGGAAATTTGATTAGGAAAACAAAATTAATTTTTGTTTGTTTTATACATTCCAGAAAATATAAGAAAAATCTTAATACTCGTAAATGTGTGAATATACAACGTAGTAACTAAAAAATTAAATAAAACCTTTTATTTATAAAAACTTGTTTTCTTTACCTTTCTAAATGGAGGCTTTTTAGTCCAGTAATATCTGCCAAACTATGGGAATTAGATAATTTTGTTCAGAAAAAAAAGAAAGATCACCTCGAAATCTATAAAAATGATCCTTACATTTTTTTCGCAACACCAATATTTTTCAAAAACGGCCGTCGAAAAATCCATAACATTCCACACTGGATAGATGTGGTAGTAGGCTAAAAAATGTAGATGGGCAAAACAATTTTTTATCAAAACGCAAGAAAGATGGTGAAGGAAATTTTCTCGGATCATTGAACACTTGCTCATTATTAAAAAAAAAATGTTAATATCAAACCATTTCAAAAAATATCAATAAATTAATGAGATACTCCCAAAATATCGTAAAAAAAAACTTTAACCCCTTTTTTTAATATTCTAGAAAAATCAGAATGGACCCAAACTCATATGCAATGATAGATACGGGTTTTCCCATTTCGATGAACTTTGAATGATTACAAAATGTACATTATTGCCCGAGTAATGGAACAATTCGTCCGCCCGCTTATAAGTGAATCATGAAGATCAGCGGGTCCTGTTATCTCGAAAACTATCGGTTTTTCGAAAAAAATTATAAGGACCATTTTTGTAGACTACAAGGCGATCTTAATTTTTTGTCCTAACAAAAATTCTCCAATTCGCATATTTTGGCAGATATTAGCGAGAAACCATTTTTCGGCCTTGGGGGCCATTTTAGCCCCTTTCCCACCTGTTAATGTTGATAAACTTTTTTTTCGCTCAAAAGCATCCCCAAAGACCTAAGAATTGCACCACAAGGGAACACTGTCCAGATTTATTTACTGCTTTGTCCCTTTATTTGCTGCACTATTTATATTGTTGATTAATTCAAAAAAAAATCCCATGGTCATCGTTCTTAAATTAATGAACTTTACGAATTTCACTTTCGATGCACATGGTATCTTGATATATTTTCTATAAAAAAGTGAAATAATCTAACTATCAACTATCACATCGTGGATATTACCTTCCTACACTAATTTATGGTGGTTTAGAGTTATTTTATAGTTTTACGGAGTGTACAATACCAGATTAGATACCACGCGCAAATCTAATTCTTAAAGACACAAACTCCATATCTAATATTTTTTTGAATACAAACATTTTAAACAAATTTTAGATAAGATATTGTGCCATCAGATGCTGATTTTGTATGTAGTACCGTCTGCATATCACTTTTGGTTTAATCTGAAACAGCGTGAATTTTAATATTTTAGGTGGAACACCCTGTATATTTTTTAATAGAGTTCTACAAGCCATTTCTGATATCTTCGTTTTCGAGCAAATGGCAATTGAAAATATCCAAACGACCACATTATACGGTTATTTGGAGAAATAAATACATTTTACAAAAAAAAAGCATTTGTAATTTAAATGTACCCGAAGTTTTTAACGTTGTTTTTGCAACGAAAAATTTTAAAAAATTGAAAAAACGGCCTGTTACCGAAGTAAATTAATCATTAAGCATTTAAAAACTGTAAAAAATTGATAAACATCCGGGAAACACTAAAATCACCCCTTTTAAACCTTCAAATATGCCAAATCGCTCATACCGCTCTAAAATTTTTGGACGGTTGTTTTAAAATCATAAAAAAGCTAAAAAAAGTAATTAGACCAATATTACCCTTGGAACCACCCCTTTTCAACCCTCAAATACGTCCGAGGGACAAAAAAAATCCAAAATGAATCGATCCAACTCCACACCAGTCTGATTTTTTTTTCGTTTGTCCTAAGAGTCATAAAAAAGCCATACAAAAATAATTGGACCGGTACAACCCTTGGAACCACCCCTTCTCAACCCCCAAGTATCTCCAAAGCCAAAAAAAATCCAAAATTAATCGATCCAACTCTCATACCGGTTTGATACGATCGTCCAAAAAGTTCAAAACGGTATATGAGGGTTGAATCGATTCATTTTAAATTTCTTTGGCCTGTGGAGCTACTCGAGGGTTAGGAAGAGGTGGTTCCAAGGGTAGTACCTGTCCAATTATTTTTATATGGCTTTTTTATAACTGTAGGACAATTGTCCAAAACTTTTAGACCGATATGAGGGTTGGATTGATTCATTTTAAATATCTTTTGGCCTGCGGAGCTACTTGAGGGTTGAGAAGGGTATTACTGATTCAATGATCCAATTATTTTTATATGGCTTTTTTATAACTGTAGGATGATTGTCACTTTGAATTTTTTTTGGACGTATTTTCGGGTTGAAAAGGGGTGGTTCCAAGGGTGATGCCGGTCCATTACTTTTTTTCAGCTTTTTTATGACTTTAGGACGGTAGACGAAAAATTTTAGACCGGTATGAGAGTTAAATTGATTTATTTTGAAGTTTTCTTTCCGGCAATTTGGCGCTTTTGAAGGTTCAAAAGGGGTGGTTTTGGTGTTTTTCGGATGTGTATTAATTTTTTAGTTTTTAAGAGCTTGATTAAATTACCTTGGTATCAGGCAGTTCTAATATTTTTGTGGATATGGACTCTTATGCGTCCTACCAAATAACCACACTGCCGAGTGTGGTCATTTGGACGTTTTTAATTTTAAAAGATAGGTACATATACCGGATGTTTCAAATTCGACTCTCACCATTGGGACCTCGGAAACTATAGGAGATACGAAGATGGTTAAATTGGGGCAAAGTTGGGCATTTATGTGACCAACAATATACCGTTTAGAAAGTTTGAAAATTCCGAGTAATTCCGGAGATATCCGGAAAAAACGAAATTTTGGAAAATCGTTTTATTTTTTCCTGGGTTTCTTTTTCAACGAATTCCAAAATAAATAATACATTTGCATTGTCACTTTTTCCGCTCTATCGAATGGTGTTCATAGTTTTGCAACTCGACGTTTCGTTTTTGCGTAACCATCATCAACTTTTTTCTTATGGACCCATATGGGAATTCCACAAATTTGAATGGCCCTTTTTATCACATTTCAACGATGTATCATAAGTTACCCTTGTTGCCTGGAAAATCCGAAAAATTAACTAGAATATTTTTATAACGTAGTTGGCTTTGATTTCTCAAATCGGTGACGTGTAAATGACATTCTGTGTTTACTGTCAGTTGTGGTGTCGTTAAAAATGAAGAAAAACGAGATATGGTAAAACTTTATTACAAGAATGATAGGAACAGTGTGAAAACATCGGAAGTGTATCTTAACTCGTATCCCGAGAGACGACAACCTCATCGAACTTTATTCAAATTATTGGATAGAAACCTCGCTGAGTATGGTTCGTTTGAAAAGCCCAGACAAAAATATGGGGACAGAATGGATGAGGAAAGTAAAGAAAACATCGTAAATGAGGTATAATTAATGTTAACATTCGTTTTAGGACGCAAAGTACCTAATCGAATATCTATTCGGAAAAAATGTTGACGAACGCGGCAATTTTCAAATACATACCGGGCATGCGTCGACTTTATGACTTAGTTCGAATTTAGGAATTAGTTACTTTGCGATCAACTGTAAAAAAATATTAAACCGTTTATGAAAAACTAATACATATTTTGTGATAAATACGAATCCAGGTAAATCCACACGCCAAAATACACATGATTTGGATGTTTCTTCGCACACGTCTGTTTGGAGAGAGATCAGGAAAAGTGGTTTCAAATGCACAAAATCCACATATCGCAAAAACTGCACCCTGGTGATTCTGAAAGCGATTACAATTTTGTGATTGGCTACAAAGGCGACCCGATTTTCCAGCTTTTCTAGAAAATGTTATTTGGACAGATGAGAGCACTTTCACCAATTGTGGAATATTTAATCGAAACAATGAACACATTTGGAGCATAAACAATCCCCGGCAGTTTCGAATTACGACCCCAAGTTTCGATTCAGTCTTAATGTCTGGGCAGGCATTTATAAAAATAGAATTTTGGGACCTCATTTTTTCAACGGAAATTTGAACGCTAAAATGTATTATCAGTTTTTGACGTCAACTTTTGAAGACTATTTGGACGATTTACCATTAGCAAACTACAACAGTATTTGGTTCCAACATGATGGTGCTCCACCTCACAACACCAGACAAGTATCTGATTATCTTTCCGAAAGGTTTGGTGACAGGTGGATTGGGAATAATGGGCCGGTAAGATGGCCAGCTAGGTCTCCAGATCTCAATGTCCTCGATACATTTTTATGGGGTACGTTAAAAAACCGAATTTATGGGCAAGGCGAATACCAAAATATCCAGGAACTTCAACTCAACATCGTTAGGGAGTTTGGAAGATTAAGAAGGAGAGAAATAAATCGCGCAGTTAATAACATACAGAGAAGAGTGGCGATTTGTTTAGAAAATGACGGGCAGCATTTTGAACATTTGTTATAATTGTTTTTGTTCTAGTTTTTAGTAATTTTCTGTTATTTAAACCATTCGGTTGTCATTTTGTTGTCTAGAGGCTTTCAACGAACCATACTCAGCGAAGTTTCTATCCAATAATTTGAATAAAGTTCGATGAGGTTGTCGTCTCTCGGGATACGAGTTAAGATACACTTCCGATGTTTTACACTGTTCCATCATTCTTGTAATAAGTTTTACCATACTCGTTTTTCTTCATTAGTGAATTCCATTTTTAACGACACCACAACTGACAGTAAACACAGAATGTCATTTACACGTCACCGATTTGAAATCAAAGCCAACTACGTTATAAAAATATTCTAGTTAATTTTTCGGATTTTCCGGAACAGGGTAACTTATGAAATCGTTGAAAAGTGATAAAAAATTCAAATTTGTGGAATTCCCATATGGCGTCCATAAAAAAAAAAAGTTGATGATGGTTACGGAAAAACGAAACGTCGAGTTGCAAAACTATGAACACCATTCGATAGAGCGGAAAAAGTGACAATGCAAATGTATTATTTATTTTGGAATTCGTTGAAAAAGAAACCCAGGAAAAAAATAAAACGATTTTCCAAAATTTCGTTTTTTCGGATATCTCCGGAATTACACGGAATTTTCAAACTTTCTAAACATATTGTTGGTCACATAAATGCCCAACTTTGCCCCAATTTAACCATCTTCGTATCTCCTATAGTTTCCGAGATCCCAATGGTGAGAGTCGAATTTGAAACACCCGGTATGTTATAATAAACATTTTATATTAAGAATGGCTTGTAAAATTCAAATTTTAAAAATATACAGGGTGTTTCATTTAAAATATCAAAATTCACGTCACTTTCGGTTAAACCGGAAGTAACAGGTAGATGTTATTATATCCACAATCGGCCTCTGGTGAAACTTTATATTGTCCTACAATTTCAAAGAAATGTTTTTATTCAAGAAAATAAAAGGCTTGATCAAGCGATAATTTTTATCGTATATATGGTATACTGGCGCAAAGATATTTAGGCATAATCATCATTTTAAATCCTTCTGTTACCTGTATTAGAAAAAAAGGATTTAAAAGAAAAAAAAAACAAATTACAAATCACTGCATTATTTATTTGACTACGAGCCCTACAGAGCTCAGCTCTTCAAATAAGTTTATTTTTGATATTTTACAACCTTTATACAAATAAAAAGCAAAAGTCGATATATAAATAATAAATTGTAGATAATTTATTACAAAAGACGGTTTGGCTAAAAATTGTAGGCCGAATTATGAATATCCTAAAAACCCGAAAAAACATAATCCGAAGTTTAATAATAATCATAATAAAAAGATGAGCTCTCTTTAGTAAACAAAATATATAGTAAATAATATTTTAAACAATAAAGTGATACAAATATATACAGTGATGACTATCCCAAGAAAACCATTTTTCCTCCCCAGAAATCGCTAGGATACGCGAGGACACAGGTTGACACAAAAAGCCGAACACGAACTAAGTCACATTTCCGACTAATATAAAAAATAATATTTTTTGTATACCCCCTCTAGACGAAACTATTTTCGGAAAATAGTATTCAGAATGTACTAAACCTTTTATTACATAGTATAATTGTTGATTCTGCAAAAACCTCAAATCAACAAACTTTATGTAGACATCTCAAAAAGTGATTAACTTTTAATTTTTTCACATGTCCTGACGGTTTTGGCGGTATTTTTCTTAAAACTATGTAGCTGCCTTTAGTACCATATGGTACGTAAAATTTAAATAATATAAGATTTTACTCTAATGCTAGTACCAAAGGTCTACATAAGAAATTTGGCAAATTTCTTGTCAAAACTATGTGGTCTTTGTTAATCAAAACAAGCCGAAATATCGGCTTAACAGAACTCGAGAAATAAGATAAATCACCCATCATCTCCCCCTCCGCCGCGAAGATCTGCAGTCGGACCTAAGGATGTCTGGAGGACCTTTAGTATTAAAGGACATGGTCACGTCGACAAGGCGCTCCTGATGAGTCCAAGAGACGAAACACCCACACTCGGGTTTACCCTATAACGTGTTCCTCGGAAGAAGACTTAAATGTGTATATGTACAATATATATATATATAAAAAAAATTTTTTTTTAAAAAAAAATTTTAAAAATTTAAAAAAAAATTAAAAAAAATTTTTTTTTTTTAAAAAAATTTGGGTTTTTTTTTTAAAAAGGGCCTTTTGGAAAAAAAATTTAAAAAAAATTTTACCCCTTCCCCAAGGGGGGGTTTTTTGGGGGAATTTTTAAAAAAATTTTTAAATTTAAAAATTTTTAAATTTTAAAAAAAAAAAATTTTTTTTTATAAAAAAAAAAAAAAAAAATTTTTATATATATATATATATATATATATATATATATATATATATATATATATATATATAAAAAATTTTTTTTAAAAAAAAATTTTTTTTTTTTTTCCCCCCCCAAAAAATTTTTTTTTTTTAAAAAAAAGGGGGGTTTTTTTTAAAAAAACCCCCCCCGGGGGGGAAATTTTAAAAAATTTTTTTAAAAATTTTTTTTTTTTTTAAAAAAAATTTTGGTTTTTTTTTTTTAAAAAAAAGGGGAAAAAAAAAAAAAAAAAAATTTTAAAAATTTTTCCCAAAAAAATTTTTAAAATTTTTTTTGTTTTTTTAAAAATTTTTTTCCTTTTTTTAAATTTTTTTTTAAAAAAAACCCCCAAAAAAATTAAAAAAATTTCCCCTTTAAATTTAAAAAAAAAAATTTTAAAAAAATTAATTTTTTTTTTTTGGGGAAAACAAAATTTTTTTTTTTTTTTTTTCCCAAAAAAATTTAAAACCAAAACCCCTTTCCAAAATTAAAACCCCTTTGGTTTAAAAAATTTTTTTAAAAACCCCCGGAAAAAAGGATTTTTTTTAAAAAACCCAAAAAATTAAGGGTTTTTTAAAAAAAATTTTTAAAAAAATTTTTAAAAAAAATTTTTAAAGAAAAAAAAAAAAAAAAATTTTTTTTAAATTTTTTTTTTTTTTTCCCTAAAATTTTTTTTTTTTTTTCCCTTTTTTTTTTTTAAAAAAATTTTTTTTTTTTTTAAAAAAATTTGATTTTTTTTAAAAAAAAATTTTTTTTTTTCCAAAAAATTTTTTTTTTTTAAAAAATTTTTTTAAAAAACCCAAAAAAATTTTTAAAAAAAAAAATTTTTTTTTAAAAAAAATTTGGGGGAAAAAAAAAAAAAAGGGGGGTTTAAAAAAAAAGGAAAGGGGGTTTAAAAAAAAGGGGGAAAAAAAAAAAAAAATTTAAAAAAAAAAAAATTTAAAAAAAATTTTTTAAAAAAAAAAAAAAAAAAAAATTTTTTTTAAAAAATTCTTTTTTTTTAAAATTTTGGGAAAAAAAACCCCGGGGGGGGCCCCCCAAAAAAAAATTTCCCCCCCCCTTTTTTTTTTTTAAAAAAAAAAAAAAATTTTTTAAAAATTTTAAAAAAAATTTTTTTTAAAAAATTTTTGGGGGCCCCTTTTAACCAAAAAAAACCCCCCTTTCAAAAAAAATTTTGGGAAAATTTTTAAAAAAAAATTTGGGGAAAAAAATTTTAAACTTTTTAAAAAATTTTAAAAACCCCTTTTAAAAAAAAAAAAAATTTTTAAAAAAAAATTTTTTTAATTTTTTTTTCCCAACCTTTTTTTTTTTAAAAAAACCCCCCTTTTTTTAAATTTTCCCCCTTTTCTTTTTTTTAAAATTTTTTTTTTTGTTAAATTTTTGGGGGGGGGGTTTAAAAGGGTTAAAAATTTTTTTTTTTTAAAAAACCCCCCTTTAAAAATTCCAACAAAAAAAATTTTTTTTAAAAACCCAAAAAAAAAATTTAAAAAAACCCCCAAAAAAAAATTTTTAAAAATTTTTTCCCCAAAAAATTTTTAAAAATTTTTTTTTTCAAAAAAAAAATTTTCCCCCCCCAAAACCCAAAAATTTTTTTTTTTTTTAAAAAAATTTTTTTTTTTTAAAAAAATTTTTTTTTGTTTTTTAAAAAAAAATTTTTTTTTTTTTAAAAAAAAAAATTTTTTTTGGGGAAAAAAAAAAAAAATTTTTGGGTTTTTTTTTAAAAATTTTTAAAAAAAAAAAAATAAATTTTTTTTTTGGGGGGAAAAATTTTTTTTAAAAAAATTTTTTTTTTTAAAAAAAAAATTTTTTTTTTTAAAAATTTTTTTTTTTTTTTTTCCCGGGCATTTAAAAAAAAGGGGGCCCTTTTTTTTAAAAAGGGGGGGGTTTTTCCCTTTTTTTTTAAAAACCCCAAAAAAAAAACTTTAAATTTTAATTTAATGGGATTTTTTTTTTAAAAATTTTTAATAAAAAAAAATTTTTTTTTTTTTTTTAAAAAAAATTTTAAAATTTTAAAATTTTTGGGGGAAAAATAAATTTTTTTTAAATTAAAAAAATTTTTTAAAGAAAATTTTTTCCCCAAAAAAAAAAAAAAAACCCAATTTTTTAAAAAATTTTTGGGAAAAAAAAAAAGGGGGTTTTTTTAAAAAAAAATTTTTTTTTTTTAAATTTTTTTTTTTTAAAAAAATTCTTTTAAAAAAAAAAAGGGTTTTTAAAAAAAAAAAAATTTTAAAAATTTTTTGGTTTTTAAAAAATTTAAAAAAAAAAAATTTTTCCCCCAAAAAAAAATTTCCCCCAAATTTTTTTTTTTTTAAAAAAATTTTTTTTAAAATTTTAAAAAAATTATTTTCCAAAGAAATTTTAAAAAAAAAAAAATTTTTCCCAAAAAAAAAACCCCCTAAAAAAAAAAATTTTTTTTTTAAAAAAAAAAAAATTTTAAAAAAAAGGGAAAAAAAAATTTTTTTTTAAATTTTTTTCCCCTTTTTTAATTTTTTTTAAAAAATTTAATTTTTAAAATTTTTAAAAAATTTTTTTTAAATTTTTTTTTAAAAAATTTTTTAAAAAAATTTTTTTTTTTTTTTTTTAAAAAATTTTTTTTTAAAAAAAATTTTAAGAATTTTAAAGTCTGTCCGAAAAAAAAATTTATTTTTAAAAAAATTTAAAATTTTTAAAAAAAAAAAAATTTTTTTGGGGAAAACCCCCTTTTTTTTTAAAAAACCCCCAAAAAAAATTTTTTTCCCTTTTTTTTTAAAAAAAAAAATTTTTTTTAAAAAAACCCCAAAAAAATTTTTTTTTTTTTTTTTTTTCCCTTTTTTTTAAAAAAAAAAAATTTTTTTTTAAAAACCCCGGGGCCCCCCCACAGGAAACCCATTAAACACCAAAAAAATTGCTACGGTTAAAAAAATTTTTAAAAACCTAATCCTTATGCCCTCCATCAGTTGCTAAGACTATCCTGCTCACACACGTGATTCGTCTGCTGCTGCGCTTCCGGTTCGTTTTCTTGGGGTGGCTTAAATGCTTGCGCGTAGGGGAACCTCAGATGGCACTGTTTGACAAATGAGTCGATCTGAGCAGGAGGAAGAGTGCCGAAATCGCCGTTACGTAGACATTTAAGGATTTCTGTACAAATCTGAAAAAAAAGGAATATGTAAGAGTTAATAAATAAAAGTTAATTTTATTCTTCTACATCCACCTTATAGACCGGATTTATTGCCAAGTGATTATTATCAATTTGAACTGCTGAAAGAACCACGGGGCGGTTCAAAAATGTTTATGCATGAGTAGCTTCGCACCCAACCAAAAGTAGTCTATAAAAGTGGCTTTATAAAACTTCCACAAAAATGGCAAAACTGCATGTATTGTAATGTGAATTACGTGGAGGATTATTGTAAAAATCATATTGCAGTTAAATATAATTTCGATTTATATCTGAAGCCTCCAGGTCATTAAAAAGAATCATTTTAATATTTACCATATCATTAATTGTTGGGCCTTCTCCGGATAAACTATAAAGAGATGCATAAAAATGTTGCTTTACTGACAACTGCTGAGGGAGGAATTAAATTGGTAAATTCCCGGAGCAGAAGCCCTGAAAATACCTACAGAAGTATATACTTACTTCAATATCTACATCAGTGTATTTATTATTATCGATATCAACAACCAGCTTTACAGCCTCTTTCTGACTTTTATTGTCCAACTGATACATGACTTTGGCTCCCTCCAGCGCTTCTCTCAGACCGTTCTTTTGACTATGTAGAAATTCTTTATTTAGCGTGTTCGCATCTTTGGTACTTAACAGGGATTTGGTTTCCAAAGTTATCTGAAAATAAAATTTTCTAATAAGTAAAAACATCAAAATAATTTTTAAAGATAAAAAGGAAAATAACGAACTACCTCCTTAAGTTATTTTAAAGTAAATTTAGTAAAATACACGAAAAATAAGAACTTACTACTTCGGAGACCGCAGGGTCGAAGGTATGTTGGTTTTCTTTGAAGACCTGTAAAAATCGAATGTAACAACTGTGAAGTTTCGGGTGTTTTGGATCTACTTGGTTTGCTCTTTTGATTGACTGAAGCATTAAAAGTATTTTTCCTAAAACAAAAAAATAAAAAAGATGTACAAAAGTCGAACTATTACAAGAAAAAATGACAAATGTTTAATTTTATTTGTAAAAGTTACTTTTTTTAAATTTGACTTTAACGTTTTAATTCCTTTCTACAGTACATAGTCAAGCTAAAAATACCATTAAAACTTACTTTTTCTATAATATACTTCAAAGGCCATGAGGTGTGTTTCAATTCTGTCCCTGGCTAACGACTGCAAAGGTTCTAAAAATTTAATTGCTTGTTCCAGGGGGTCATCAACCTAAAAAAAATAAAAATATGTTCCATATATTTTTTTAATAATTTGATAAATCTCTATACAGGGTGGGTCCGGTTTCTGACAGCCGATAAAACACTTTTAATGATAAAAATTAGCAAACGCTTCAGTTTTGAGATACACGGCGTTTCATTTGGGGTCATTAAGATGATGATTTCTAAATGTATTTTTAATTTAAGAGTTACATCAAGGAAGTTTAAAGGTTTATGAAAGCCAATGCTGAAGAACAAAATTGTCTTCGCGTGCAGGGCAGCGGGGTTCCGGGAAAAGGCCCTGCAAAGTTTGCACAATGAATAGTAGCTTAAGGCAGGACTTCCATAATTCTTTGTTACCATGTATAAAGTTGACCTCATCAAATGTCAAATTCAAACTAACTATACTCTTACTGTTTTTTAAATTTTTTGCATAACATTGTTGGTTGGAAACATGTAGTCCGCTTGAATGGGTTAATGAGACGACGACGGCACAGCGCTGGTATGGTTTCATACGCGCCGCGCAGTCCCACACGAAAACGGGACTCCGGCTCTGTCCAAAGTACAGGGTGAGTCAACGATAGAGTAAAGTTCATTATTTCATTGGTTTCAAAAGTTATGAGAAAATAGTAAATACAAAAGATGTAAAGATTCTTAGGATGCACAATTTAAAATTATTTTAAAGTATACAGGGTGGCTCAAAAAAGCGTGACGAATAAAACATAATTTTTTTTTAAATGAAACACCCTATTTTTAAATTTTGTTTTGAATTCCTTTTAAAATTCTTCAACTTTTTTATTAATAATAATGCATACCTAAACCTAATAGTTTTTCCAATATTTCAATTTTTCTAAAATGAAAATAATTTTCACACTTGCAAAAAAATTACGATAGCGCCATTATTTTTGAAGGTAGATCACTCATATTTGATATTAGCGTTATTCGAAGATGACGTAAAAGATATATGCAACGGAATTTTAATTAGATGCTACAGGATGTTCAAAATAAACGAATATATTTGGATCATTTTAAATTGAAAAATCTCGACTTTTTTAAATGGCGCACCATATATATTATTATTTTTTCTGAAAGATCTTACAGAAACCCACAACTTTTATTAAGTATGTCATATACCTATTTTTAATACTTTGCGATTTATTTTAACTTTTCCAATATTTACCCTTCTTTCTGTCTAAGACTATTGCTATAACATTAGTTGGCCATTTTTAAATTTTAAATTCACAGAAAAAGTAAATAATAATAAATACCTATTACTACAAATTAACTTATTTTTAATTATTATGGCGCAATAAATGTTCAAAAATATGCGCTTCTACTTGGATACACATGTTTAGTCTTTTTCGTATATTTTCTTGGACGTTCCTTAGCATAAACGGTGTTATTCTCCTGCACGCGTCCCGAATCCTATTTTCCATATCTTCTGGTGTTGTAGGGGGATTCACATAAACACGATCTTTAACATATCCCCACAAAAAGAAATCTAGTGGTGTTAAGTCACATGATCGAGGGGGCCATCCAATGAATCCACCTCTACCGATCCATTTCTGTGGGTAATGATTATTTAAAAATTCTCGAACTTCTCGATGGTAATGCGAAGAAGCTCCATCTTGCTGAAACCACATTTGTTGGATCTCAATGTTATCAAATTCTTGAAGAAGTTGAGGTAAATCATTCTGTAAAAAGTTTAAATATCTCGGCCCGTTAACTGTTTCGCGAAAAAAATATGGTCCAATAACATTAGTGTTTTATTCCACACCACACATTAAGTGACCAATGGTTTTGGTTTTGCACTTCCCGTACCCAGACTGGATTAACTGTTGAATAATAGTGCATGTTATGACGATTAACTGCACCATTACTGCGAAAAGTAGCTTCATCGGAAAACATTATTTTAGACAAAAAATTTGGATCGGCCTCTATTGCTTCATTTATAACGGTGCAGAAGTTTACCCTTTGTTCAAAATCGCGGTCTAGAAGTTCTTGGTGTAGTTCCATGTGGAAGGGATGATATTTGTGTTTTCTATGGTGCGGTTAACGGTAGATTGGGATGTATCACATAAGCTAGCTACTTGACGGCTACTGACCTGGGGATTATCTTGAACTTGAAGTAAAATTTCCAATTCTTTTTCCTCATTGGTAGCATTCCGGTTTACCACTTTCCGTTTTTCATATTCAATACTACCACTAGCATTAAACCGTTCCATTAAACACTGAAGAGATTGCCTAGTCGGTACACGTCTATTAGGGTACTTCGCCTTGTAAAGTCTTACTGCCAACAAAGAATTTCTTTGCGCCTCACCCAGTATATAAATCATATCAATTAATCCAGCTTTAGGAAAATCCATACTTATTTTTTTTAAATTTACTGACACCACAATAAATTTTATGAATTTATTTACTCAGATGTCAGGTTAAAATTTGACAATGTCATTTGTCATGGCCAACTAATGTTATAGCAATAGTCTTAGACAGAAAGAAGGGTAAATATTGGAAAAGTTCAAATAAATCGCAAAGTATTAAAAATAGGTATATGACATACTTAATAAAAGTTGTGGGTTTTGTAAGATCTTTCAGAAAAAATAATAATATATATGGTCGCCATTTAAAAAATCGAGATTTTTCAATTTAAAATGATCCAAATATATTCGTTTATTTTGAAACCCTGTAGCATCTAATTAAAATTCCGTTGCATATATCTTTTACGTCATCTTCGAATAACGCTAATATCAAATATGAGTGATCTACCTTCAAAAATAATGGCGCTATCGTAATTTTTTTGCAAGTGTGAAAATTATTTTCTTTTTAGAAAAATTGAAATATTGGAAAAACTATTAGGTTTAGGTATGCATTATTATTAATAAAAAAGTTGAAGAATTTTAAAAGGAATTCAAAACAAAATTTAAAAATAGGGTGTTTCATTTAAAAAAATTATGTTTTATTCGTCACGCTTTTTGAGCCACCCTGTATACTTTAAAATAATTTTAAATTGTGCATCCTAAGAATCTTTACATCTTTTGTATTTACTATTTTCTCATAACTTTTGAAACCAATGAAATAATGAACTTTACTCTATCGTTGACTCACCCTGTATAATGTGTTGCCTACCTACACACTGGTTTATCAGTGTGTAGGTAGGCAACACATTACAATATTTCGTGGAATTTTGTTACTGCGCAGAATCATAGGGGAACCTTCATGACACTTATTTTCATAGTGGGCCGGATATTTTTTGATCGAATAGGCCATAGTATTGGGCTTCCATAAACCTGCAAATTTCCTTGAGTTATATTCATAAAAATGAAAGAAACGGTTCTTATTTTAAACAATTTATGTAAATTTGCTTGTGTTACGAAGGCACCATTAAATATTTACTTTCCATACGTAAAGTGTGTTAAATTCTTACTCTTGCTAGCTTATCCGGTATAAGTTCGTCCAACTGGGGAGCATCTGCTTCAACATCCCCCTGCTGCCTGGACTTGTGATGCTGGTCTCGCTTGACTTGAGCCTCGCGCGCCTGCGCACTCTCCTGTTCCGCCTTCTTTTTTGCTTTCCTCTGTTTATTACGTAATTTCTTTAGTTCCGATGGGGCCAGATTTTCTGCAAAACAAACAATTAAAATTAAAAAAAAATGGTTTCATTAACAAAAAAAAAAAAAAAGCTAGATTAACGAATTTAAATTGCTTCTAAAAGTGTAACATTCTTTTTATATTGTTTTTTAGCTGTAATCGCAGAATATTAACACTTTAGATTTTACAGGGTGGCAACCCTCTATCTCCACTAATAAGGGAGATACCCTGCAAAAAAATACAAAATCAGGACACCCTATACAGGGTGACGCACTTTGGTTGAATTTGCGGGGTATTGAGAAAGCCGTAAGACATAAAGCTGTTCTCTTTGTACATTTTCAATACGGATTTTTTAAACAAGTTTAACGTGTTAAAATTTTAAGGCTAACTCGATTCATTGTGGAGGTACAATGCGTTTTTAAATTTTTTGTCGATTTTATGAGGGTCCTGTATATTGGTTATTATTAGAGATAGATAGAAACTTTAAATGGCAATATTTTGTAGATTTTTACGTAGATTCCAGTGAAGTACGGTTTTTTTTGTCAGTTAAGCTTTTCGAGTTATTACACAAACCGAAGTATATTTAATGGAACACCCTATATAATATTTTACTAGTCGACTGCAAATTAAATTCTCTTTTCAATGATGCCTCACACTTTAAGTCATCTAAAACTACCATTTTTGCAGTTTTTCTTTTTCCTTATTATCCAAAAACTAATAAAACTATGTAGGGGGAAGGGTTAATATGATGTTTTATTTTTATGTCAAGACTCTAAGTAAATATAAATCGCAATATAATGTTATTAATGAGACATTTTTTAAAAAAATCTATAAATCTTTTTTTGAACTCCCAAAAGAAATGAGAAGTACCAAAGCTTGATAATTATCCCACCAAAGATTAAAATTAAAATTTCCTCCCTTAATTTATAAAAAGAGTCAGTATTAAAGAATTAATTGATTCGTCCGTTACTTTGTGACAGTACATTTTAACTTTTAAAAAAAAACCCTTGAACTTTTTTTTCACGTGTATTAAATATACGTTACGGCCGTTTGTAGTACAACTACATCTTCAAGACGCTTACAAGATTGAGTAAAACTAACTAAAATTAATAAATAAATTTGATGGGTAAAATTCCAGATGGTCGGGTAGGTTACGTTAGGAAAATTTTACATTTTTATTAAAACCGGTAGGTTTTTTATAAACCTTTTTTTATAGTACTTTGAAAAGAGTGGAATTTCCTACTAATTATAAAAAGATTTAGTGTGTCTTTTTTATGTTTAAAAATTTTCAATTTTTCAATAAATCTAATTTTTTCCCTTTTTCTTTCTGTATGTAATATTTCAAATTTGTTATATCGGGAAATGTATGGTTGGAATCAAAAATGATTGGCAAAATTTGAGGTTTTTTTTCATAGTCTAAAACAAGTTTATGTTCTTTATATCTATTTTCGAAGGCCCCCTCCCCCTACAGCCATTGCACATAAGAAATCAGGAGTTTATAAGCTTAAGTGTAATGAGTGCAATGGCTGCTATGTGGGGCAGACGCGACTGCAACAAACAATTTAAAAAATTTAAAAATGGTTTCTTAACAAAAAAAAATTTCAATTTTTGCCAATTCATTTTTTATATTGTTTTACCATAATTTCCAAAATTTTAACAAATTTTTAAGAAATTATTACAATAAGAAAGCAAAAGCAAAAAATTAGATTTTTTTTAGAGAAAAAGATAAATTTTTTTTTTAAACATAAAAAGACAACATTGCTAAATCTTCTTAATACTCAATTTGGATTTTAGGGGTTCCATATTGTTTTTTAGAAAGTACTTTAAATAAAGGGGTTTATACAGACAAGTAATACCGTTTGTATTGTTTTAATAAAAATGTAAAATACTAATAAAAACCCTACCGTACCATTGGAATTTTTAGCCCATCTTTGTATTTCATTTTTAAGTTTTCTTTTTTATTATCAATTCTTGTAAGGGTTTAATATGAGTTTTACTTTACGAAAGGCCGAAAAAACGCCATATATTTTAATAACACTTTAAAAAATTTAATTTTTAAAAAAGTTCAAAGTTGTTTTAAAAATTTTAAAACCTGAGTCAGTATTTGTATATCTTAGTATATATTTTTTAAAATCATTTAAAAATTAAAAGCTGAGGCCGTTTCCGGTGAATAAGGAAGTCACCGGAAGGCGCCTGACGTGTCAAAAAGCGCCATATTTGACATTATATGTTAGGTTATTGTTTAAAATCGCGGCTTCACCTATTTTTGGTTATAAAAAATGTTTTTGTTTACTTGTTTTCCATTTTACGGCGCGTTTACGAATCTTTAAGAAAAATCCAAAAAATGGGCATTTTTCAAGTTTCTCGTCAATAAAATGGATTTATTTAATTCTAGCAATTTCTAGTAATTTATTTTATATTCTACGTGTTAGGACAAATTAAAAAAAAAAAAAAAAACTATCAATATTTGGATTTTTCAAGAAATTTTTTTTATCGAAAAATTGACATTTTTGATTTTTTTTTAATTATTCTATTTTTTATAAACTTTAAGAATAAACATATTTAACAATTTAAAAAGAATTTAAATTGTGAATTTTGCAAATTTTTAAAAAATTGTAAAAAATCGAAAAATGAAAATTTTCTTTTTTTTTTCAAATTGTTTTATTTTTAATAAACATTAAGAAAAATAGAAGTTTTTAAGAAAAAAAATATAAAAATTTCAAGCAAAAACAAAAAAATGAAACTTTAAACCTTTTAAATTGAATTAACTCTGAGAAAATCAAATTATCGAATAAGTTCAGTTATATTTAGTGATGAGCGAGACCGGTCTTGGTCTTGCGGTCTTGGTCTTGGTCTTGCAGCAAGACCAAGACCGAGACCAAGACCAAGCCCCCAAAAAACGGGTATGCAAGACCAAGACCAAGACCGAGGGGTGCAAGACTACGCAAGACCAAGACCGACCTGCAAGACTCTTGCACTTTTGTCACTTTTTTTTAATTATAATATTTAATTTTTATATTCAATATACAGAGGTATTTCATACAGACATGACAAAAAATGTGTCGAGAACTGCCTAAAAAGGCGATTATTTTATGAGTAACAGGTTTTTTTAAATAAAATAATAATTAAATCGATCACTTCGTTTTTTAATAAAATTATCTAGAAACGATAACTAGTAGATTCAGTAATATGTTTCAAAAATAATAAGATTGTGACTCAATGGTCCGACAAAGCTCGATATCTCCAAAACCGTTTACGACAGAGAAAAACTAAGAGTGCAAAAGTTATAGAAGCTGAAAATTACTTACCTATTCCTAAGGTTTTTTTTTAAATTAGGTATCTAGTGATGCCACTTACTGGATCAAAAATTTCCAAAATCCAGGAAAACATTATTTTTGTGCCACACTGTAAGAAGTGGCATCATTAGATTGCTCCTTTAAACTAAGATATAAATGTAAAAGTGATTAATAAAAAATATATTTGTCATTTTATATAGGAATACTTTATATATAAATGGATTTTAAATTTCACTTCCGGTTTAGACGGAAAAGTCAAAACAATGACAAAAGTATAATGATGACGTCATTTTTGTCAAAACCGAAAATGATATATAAAAAACCATCTACGTCGACATTGTACCTATATGACAGTTCAAGAATTTTCAGCATAATATACAGGGAAGCGGTTTTTGAAATGAATTTTTTGCTATAATTTTTCTGTTTTAGGTTAAAAGCTAAAAATAAGGAAGTTTTCTTGAGTGGGAGTGGATTTTTTGGAAAATTCTGAAATAAAAAATAATTTTACATTTTACGCCCTTTTTTCTATAATTTTTGTATATTCAGTTTTTTACCATTATGAACGGTTTCGGATATATCGATCTTTGTCGCACTATCGAGCCACCTTGTATATGCAGAATGTTTATAAAGTATTTGTACAAACTTTGTACGGCAAATTTTTGACTAATTTGAACATAGAAAGTTTATTTGAACTGAAAAGCTTTCTAAATACCTTTTTTTTTTTAATTAGAAACCAATGTTTACATATCAGAATCATTTTCATGGAAATTTCACATCTGGTTGAAATTAAAAGTTTTCCCTCAGAGTACTCAGTATTGTAATTTTATATGCTTCTTCAAAGAAAATTTAAATATTTTCTATCACTAAAATAAAGCGCTATAAATAAATAAACCCCTACATTTAAAATATCCTTTTTAATCAAATAATTTAAATGTACATGTAAGGTTAAAATTGGTATATTTTAAAATTTTACAGCAAAAAATATAGTCTCCATCTTTAATTATTTGTAAGTATCAAAAAATATATATATTTTATTTAAGATTGCTTAGTTTAAATTATTACTACCAAAAAAAGCAAGACCAGCAAGACTCTTGCAGCAAGACCAAGACCAAGACCAAGACTTCTGGGTTGAAGAGCAAGCAGCATCAAGACCAAGACTAGCCCGGTCTTGGTCTTGGTCTTGCTTTGCTCATCACTAGTTATATTCTTCAATGCGCCGAAAAGTAGAATATAAAAAAAACTTTTGACTTACTGTATAAAATATCAACCTCTTGATTTTTAGCTCTAATAGTAAAAACATGTCTTACTGTTGTTTAATTATAACCTGGCTATTTGCTTTTTAAAATATTTTAATATCTTTTATCACCTACCCTCCCTTAAAGGTAAGGTAAAAGAGGGAAATTTTCAAAAATATGACCTTTTTATTTTAAGTAGTAATAGTAAAAAATAGGTATAATTGGTGTTTAATAATAACCTTGTTATTTGCTTTTTAAAATAATTAATTACCTTTTGCCCCTCACGCTCATTAAATATGGATTAAATCACATATGATATACAAGATGGTAACAAATCCAAATATTCGTCTATAATAATTATTTTTAACAATTAGATTAATAAATCTTACACCAATATATTTAATTACTTTATTTCAATAACTGATACCAAATAATTTAATAATAATGCGAGAGAAAGTGACACAATTGTCGCAGGTTAGCGCTGGCACCACTACAGCGATATTTATCTGAATAATTATTCCGAATTACATTAAAATAATGCAAATTTTTCAATTTTTAGACCCAAAAATTCCCTTTTTGAAACAAAATTAATTCAAATTTTATACGAAAGTCACTCTCACATATACCCATAGCGAACGAACTAAGTATAAAAGCAAGTCCCCGAGGGAACCAAAGCATAGTCGACCAAGAGCCAGACAAGCAAAACAAATCCACCTCCTCAAAGATGATGTCCAAGTGCTTAATCTTCTTCGCCCTTGTGGTGGTAGCGGCCTACGTGGTGGAATGCACTCCCAAAGAATACAAAAGCTTCGACTACTACGCCTGGCCAAAGTACGAGTTCAAATATGGAGTTGAAGATCCCCATACTGGAGACAAGAAGGAGCGTGCGGAAAAGAGGGACGGACACACCGTCGAACAAGAATACACCTGGGGCGAAAAGGACCGTTCCATCAAGCTCCGCAAATTGGACGACCATGCCGTACAAATCAAGTTCGAAACAAAGCATTAGATTGAAAAGAAATAGAAAAAAAAGTGTAAATAGTTTTTTGGTTTTTAAAGTACTGCCTTCAGAAAAAAGACTCGTGTGAGTAACAGTAGTTGGATATTATTTTTATAGTGGATTTTTTTTTGTATAAAGTTGGATTTACAGACAATGTTGTAAGAAATTTAATCACTGACAATTTTTTTATAACATTGCTGTAGCATATGTACAAAGAAAAGTAGCTGATAAATATTAATCAGGTACTCTTCTTTATTTTTTTTTCTGAATGCCGGATCCTTAGCACTTATGGGGGTGATCTATAGCTTGTACGATTTTGTAAATTGTGCCATCTTCCTGTACTTCCTTTAGCCCAATTCTTTTTGTTATCTCTTTTCTTGTTAAATAAAATACCAATGAAAAAATAAATTGTTTTATTTATAATAATTTTATAACAAAAACCTTACTCAGAAAAAAGGATTATTAAGATGTAACACATGTTGATTTAGAATTTATCGCTAAAAATTGAAGAAAAACCTAATATGCTATGAGAAGCAGCTAAAGCTTAAAAAAACTTAAAAAACATAAGTTTGTTAATGATTTTTTGTATGCGACATAGACTTACACTAACTCAATCATTTAATCAACTTCCATCCAAAAATAAAATTGACAATTAAAAAAACGATAATACAATAAATTGTCTTAACATCTCGATTTCTAAAACTAATAACTTCCTTTGATATCCAAAGAAAATCTAAAATGGCAAAGTACTCTACACTACTTGACTTTAACACATATACTTGCAATATATTATAGTTCCACGACTTGTAGAGCTTTTATCTCTTTGGAAAATAACAAGTTTAAAAAAAATAATTATAATCAAAATTATTAAAGTAATAATGGATTTAGCACAGTCCCGTGCAACAAATAGCAATTAACCATAACCATACATAAAATCAAATTACAATTCGGTATAATTCACTAATGGCCATTTGCACCACAGTGTTTAAACCAGGATTAACTTAAGCGTTGTTTCGACTGTGACAAATATGACATGATATTTTTCACATTCTCAACACTGATTAAATTAATCCAGGTTTAATCACAGCGGTGCAAATGGCATAAGTTTTATATTTATTAACTCAACGGCACTTTTGGGAATTGCTTACATTTTTATGTAAAAAAATTATATTGTAATGTTTTTGTTAAACAAGAACCCTGTAAATTTAAGTAATGTTTCTTAGTGTTTCGTTTCTACTTTTGTCCTATTTTTGTTCATTATACAGTGTGTCCCAAATTGGTGGGGAATGTATGGGGATCTTGGAAACCACGATAGATAGAAAATCGGTTAAATGGGGAAAGTTTTAGACAATTATGTTAGTAAGCTAATCCCGTTTACTACATGGTTTTATCTACTCAGGTTTTTGAGAAATTTTGAAAAAACCTGAAACGCATTGTCGAAAATCGGCCATATTTTTTTATACGTTAAAATTTTTCAAATCTGTAAAAACTTCTTCAAAGCAACTTTTTTTGTAGAATATGACCAAGTAGTCAATTTTTATTTTCTACGTTTCGGGTTTTTAGAATCATCATCAACTTTACTTTTTCTTTTTTACGCAGCCAAATAGTGCTTTTTATTCTGATTTCAACAATGTATAACATGTTATAGTTTAGGAGTTTATAACCTCATTTATTTCAAAAAACAAATATTTTCTCAGTTGGCCTTGATTACGGCGAATGTCATCTAGCGTCATTGGCAGCAGAAGAAATGTTAATATAGCTGCGCAAACGTATTTCGACAATTTTCCTGAAAGGCAGCATCCTAAACTAACATACTTTCGAAAACTGGTTACAAATTTGCTTGAATTCGGAAGTTTTAAAAAACCACGACCTAAGAAGTACGTTGAAATAAATCGACAACGAGATGCTGCAGTTAACCAACATTTTAAAGAAAATCCAACATCTTCAGCCAGGGATGTTGATAGAGAATTTCACATACCTAAGTCAACCATTGATAGGGAAGTTAGGACCATTTAAAAAATATCGTTAATATGTTGAGAGAAATGGACAACATTTTGAATTTTAAGTCGTTATTTTACATCTTCATTTTAGTGGGAATCTTAGTTTAGCCACTTTTTATTGTGTTTGTTTTCACTTGTTTCAATTAACTTGTTACGTGTAGTTTTGTTGTAACACGGTGTTAACGTTATAGCTATGTTCGCCAAACCCATTTCTGTAAAATGTCTATTTAGCTTATCTATTTTACCAATTACTAATATTTTATTGTTTACAAAAAAATGACGTTCGCCGGAATCAAGGCCAACTGAGAAAATATTTGTTTTTTGAAATAAATAAGGTTATAAACTCTTAAATTATAACATGTTATACATTGTTGAAATCAGAATAAAAAGCACTATTTGGCTGCACAAAAATCCAATATGGCGTCCATATGAAAAAATAAAGTTGATGATGATTCTAAAAACCCGAAACGTAGAAAATAAAAACTGACCACTCGGTCACATTCTACAAAAAAAGTTGCTTTGAAGAAGTTTTAACAGATTTGAAAAATTTTCACTTATAAAAAAAATATGGCCGATTTTCGAAAATGCATGTTTCAGGTTTTTTCAAAATTTCTCAAAAACCTTAATAGATAAAACCATGTAGTAAACGGGATTAGCTTACTTACATCATTGTCCAAAACTTTCCCCATTTAACCGATGTTGTATCTATCGTGGTTTCCAAGATCCCCATACATTCCCCACCAATTTGGGACACACTGTATATTATAGCAGCCTTAGCAACTTTATAAGCAACAACTACACCATCTTGTGGAATATTTTAACATTGAATTTTAAATAAAATCCATGCCCGTTTTGGCCGGATTGCTATGTCACTTCTTCTGGTTCTCTGTTATCACACTATAACATATTTAGATAAAATGGCAGATATATTAAAAAAAACAATATAAACGTAGCTTTCAGACCAAGAAAAAAGTGTTTATTCATTTTTTAACTTAAAAAAAACAACACTTAATAAATTTGAAGTTTATAAAGGAAGCTGTAATAAATGCAATAGTTTATACAGGGTGTCCCAAAAGGTATGGTCCAAAGTTTGGGATCATGTAGATTGGATCAAAATAATGTCACAATCGATTTCAATTGTTACCTTTAAGAGCTATTAGCTCTTAAAGGTAACAATTGAAAATCGATTTTTTATTAATAACTTTTGAACGGCTTATACGATCTGGAATTTTTTTTGTTGATTAATTCTAGCTAATAACTGTCTAACTGCCTTGCATTAACTGCTATAAACATGCCCTGAAACCATCAAAGATACCAGGTCCGGACTATCAAATTTCTAAAAAACTTCAAAATTTTTGCAGTGTTGCCATATTTAACATTTTGACTTTACTAGTAGATTCCCCTGAGTTTTCTATGGAAAAAAAGTATACTTTATCTTTATTGATAGGACTAGGCGGTTTTCGCGTAAAATGCATTTAAAATCATTAAGGTATACTCGAGGGCTCTCGATAAGAACTATCCTGGGGCTCTTAATAAGGTGTACTTAAGGACTCCCTATGAATCTTATGTCAAAATCTACTACCAGAAGTCAATTTTCAGCAAAAAATTATAAATTAAATGTTAAAAAAACAAAACTTAATTTATTTTAACAAAAAAAAACAATAAAAACATACAGCAAAGTAGAAACTTTATGATGAGAAAAACATGTTGTTTCAGGTTTAAAGAGCATGTTTTAGTAAATCAAGAAAATGTGTAGCAGTGTAGCTGTACAGGGTGCTCACTTTGAACACATACCTTAGTTAAATTAACACATAGCAGATTTTTTTGTTGTTCAACTAATAATTATAAAGTTTCTGCTTTGCTGTATGATTTTTTGTTTTTATTATTGAAAAAAAAACAATCTACAATCGTGTTTTCGAGTTTGACAGTAAAATGGCATTTTTTTTAAATGTAATGCTGTAAGCCTACCTCTGTGTATATATTAGAAATTAAAAATTATTTTTCAGATTTTGATGCCCAGATCTCTAAAACTAGTAACGATAGATATGCCAAATGTGACATTTTACCAAACTCTTTGGACGATCTTTTTAATGGTAATACAACATACAGAGTGTTCTATTTAAAAAAAAAACATTTTTACTATTAAAATCATTTCAATGCCCATATTTCCAAAACTATTAGAGATAGATAAATCATGTGTGTTATTTCTATCTGAAAAACACGATTGTCAATTGTTTTTTGCATTCTTTAGTCTCAAATAGCGTAAAAAGTGCTACATTAATTTGCTAATTATTTAAAAAAAAATTGTAGTTTGACTAATAAGTTATTAATGTTGATCAATTAATTTGGAAAACCCTGTATAGGTTAGATAGGGAAAAACTTTAGTATTAGGTTTAAAGATCTAAAATTCAGTTACTTATTGAATAAAGTCCAAACTGCAAGGCACTCATCTCTATGTTAATTGGCCAAAGTATTCAAAGTACCTCAATTAAGTATCTGCTTTTAAATACAGACACTGAAACAATTATGGTACCACGTATACACCAAAGCAACAATTTTACCCAAGAATAATATTTATTTATCACATCGGCAACACTGTTAAGTTAAAACTTCCATAAGATAATCTTCTTGACAAAATGGTGACCCTTAATACTTCAATATATTTCAATAGTACATTGTTGCAATTTACCCAAAACTTTCCCTAAATACTACTTGGGCAGTAATTTTTTCTCATTTATCTCACTAATAAAAAGATTCTATGTGTTAAAAGGTTTTTTGACTACCCCGTGTAAATTTTCTTTAATACAATTTGTGATTGACGTTTTTATCGATTTCAGAAATAGACTATACCAAGAATAAATCTGTAAAAAATAATAGTAATAATGCAAAATATGAATTTTAAACACTAAATAATCAATCTATAAACAGTAAACACAAATGTATTTTTTAAATAAAAACAAAATTTACTTTATAACAATCAAATTTATTAAAGAAGAAATAACAAAGAAAATCAACAAAATAAATGAAAGAAAGACAGAATAAATAGCTAAGACCCTACTCAGCAACAATGGCACATCTATTTACAACAAATCACCCGTACTACCCTAACCTAGATCTTCTTGACTTCAAATTCCACTTGAGTGGTTTTTCCGTCGACCTTTTTCAATTTTACTTCGCGGTCCTTCTCGCCCCAAGAGTACTCCTGCTCCACCAAATCACCATCTCTCTTTTCGGCACGTTCCTTCTTATCTCCAGTTTGGATCTTCCACTCCATATTTGAATTCGTACTTGGGGTATGCGTAGTAGTCCACCACTTTGTGTTCCAGAGCGTAGGCTGTGGCGATGACGAGGCCAAGGAGGATCAAGTACTTGGAAATCATCTTTTCGGAGGAGGATATGTCTTTAGCTTGTCGAGACTGCTGATTGACTGTGCCTAAATCGCTTCATGGGCGGGCTTTTATATTCGATATTTCCCATTCACTTGGGGCCTTATTTATATGAAAAAAATCCTTTTCAATAAACCAAAATTATTCCAAATACAAATCGGTCGAAAAATCCATTATTATTTGCATTATTTAAAGTAGCTCTCGTATGGTATAAGCTTATATTAAAAAGCATATCAAACATATTTATAAACTAATTAATTTATTAATAGTTGACAAAGAACTCGACAGGTCATTTGAAATGCATATAGAATTAGTTAAAACACTTGCCACGAATTAAGTTTAGTACAAATTTGGTCTAATATAAAGTATAAATTTTTAAACTTTATTAAATTAAGACATCGTGGGTGTCTTAAGTGAAGAAAGAAAACGTTTATTTAAAAAATTGAAGATTTAGAATGGAAGGAAAGTCTTCTGAAAACAAAAGATTCCACAGCCTAGAGCAGCGTTTCTCAACCTTTTTTGGCCCGCGGACCAGTAAAATTTGTAAAAAAAATTCGCGGACCAGTGATATTTTTTTAACAACAAAATTTGATTAGGTATTAAAGAACTACCACATAAGTTTATCGTAACATTTTTATTATCATTTACTTACAATAATATTTAAATGTAAAGATATGTAATTATATATATACAAATAAAAATTAGTTTAAGATATTTATATTTCGTAATTTTATAAATTAAAATTTAGTTATTGTTTTTTTTTTAATAAGTAAATTTTTTCGAAGACAGAAGAAATTGTCCGCGGACTAGTAAAATTTCTCCGCGGACCAGCGGTTAAAAATAGCTGGTCTAGATGATGGGAATGAAAAAAAGTGTCAAAGGGGGAAGTTTGATGCTGTTAAGGGATAAAAGTGGCACTTCGGGCTACTCTATTGAAAACTGCCAGAAGATACTGGATAATCCATTAAAACAGCTGTGAAAATGCACCTAAAAAGGTAAAAGGTCATTAAAAAGGCGAAGATCTTCCCTTCCCTTTGAATGACATTAGAAAGACTAACAGTTATTCCTCAAACATGGAAAGTTTAGTTCAAGAAGGGTCTGATTTTGGTTAAATACAAAATATACAATGAGCAAAATACTTTTTGGCTCGAAAGAGAAATCCAAGCTTTTTTGTAGGTACTGTGGCTTTGGATACAGTATACTTGTGCCAGTTAAGATCATTCCGTGGGCAAGGCCCACAATGTAAAATGATTTTTATTCTTCAGAACTTGACTGTTTATTATTAAAGGATAACTACTGGCACACCTTTTACGCGACAACAAAAATGTTAGTGTTTTTGACAGAATTAACCATCCAATATTTTTGGTGTCCCAATTAAATATCAATTAAAAGATTCTGTAAAAGAAGTATTTGCATTACTTTGTACCTATTTTCCAAATAAGGATTATAACTAGTAAAATTGTGGATAGAACCATCCACAATAACTGATATACAATAATCAGAAAGGAAACTGGAAAGCTATGGAGGTAAGAAACCGTCTAAAGAAACTCTGCTTAGGAGCGCATGAGCACCTTATCGAAATCCTTAAATTTGTCAAGAGAAACGATCAGATATTTGCCAAGAACCACAAGCCACATGTTGCAATTATGTAAACACGGAAAAAAAGGAAATTTGAAGGAACCCAAAAACCAATTATATTTAAAAAAATAATAGAAAAAAAAAAGAATTTTAATCTATTTAATCCGTTACTTTGTGAAAATAGTGTATATAAAAAATATTATTTCATAATATAGAGTTACTTTTTCTGAAGTTAATTTATTTTTTTAAACTTTTTTATTTCGTAATTTGTAGACGTTTTTTGTAATAAGCAGTAATAGTTATGTTGTAAATATTTAAAGACTATGTTGATGATTTTCATACATGCACTAGAATGTGGCCACAATTTCGAGATGTTTTCCCTTTGAGCACCTGTAGCTCGTATTAATAAGCCAGATCGTTACACTTACACATATTAGTCCATATCATAAAAACTATTTAACCGATTTTGATTAAATCTTTACTGTTTTCTAAGTTAAAGTAAACGTAAGCCTAATAAAAAGTAATTGTCACAATCAGATTAATAGTTTCGAAAAAATGCGCGTACAAACATACATACATCTATAAAATTTTGTATATTTGATTTGACGATTATTTCATATTTGTTTGATAAGGTATTAAACTGAAATGAAATTATCTTACAGATATGGTTAACCCATATTTTAATTTTTAGTTTTCTTGTTTCACCTGTCCAGCAGAGGTTTGCACTCAGTAGCATGCGTGCTA
>JAHBCN010003717.1:71756-104741 GCA_019359885.1 Listronotus oregonensis | reverse complement strand
TATTTAATTTATAAATAATAATATCTTGATTATTACACAAAAATGTTCTGCCATCTTAATTTTTATTATATGTTTCATACAGCAATTTAGCGTAAATCCTACGAATTCGGTGCCATTCAGCACGGAACCGAAAATAAAAGTATATTTCAATTTTTATGCTAATAGGGGATTGTTAATTTTTATGTTATATAACAGAGCTGATCCCTTATTAGTCTAATTTGTATTTATAAAACTATATCTTTAACATGAGACTTAAAGATTTGAAGGTGCGTAGGGAAAGAAAAGGTCACTGCAGAAAATAGTTTCCACACTTTAAAAAGTCAAAGAATACAGGACCAACTTTTTAGACCGCACTTATTGGTTTTTAAAAAGTGCTGCAATTTTTCTTTCATGTTTTAAGAGTGCGACCGGCGCTATTTTTTGGCAGCAACCCGGCTATTTGGATGATTATTTTAGTGATTTTTCCGGTACCAACTTTAGAATATTTTGACACTATACAATTGACTTAACCTTAAGATTTCGATCAGGTCTGGCATGACGGACTACTTAACAAACTTCCTTCTTACGGTCTTCACCTAAGCTTTGCTCTTGGCTCTTCAGTTTCCTTTCTAATCGACGTATATCAGTTACTGTAGATGGTCATTCTTCCAGCTTCTACCAAATTAGTGCTGGGGTGCCCCAGGGCTCAAGGCTGGCACCCACGCTGTATCTTCTATACATTAACGATCTTTCTTCTTCCACAATCAATTCTATTCATAGTTTTGCTGACGATATTACCCTCCACTCTAGTATTCAATTTCTTAAGCCACCATCAAGACCTCAAACTTATCTTGGATTGGGGCGCAAAAAATCTTGTTCAGTTTAATGCCTTGAAAACACAGTCATGTTCGCTGTCGCGGAAAAAGTCTGCAAAGACTCGTTTAATCTGGTCGGCGTTACTTTTGAGAATAACCTCAACTGGCACAAGCACATTACATCCATAGCCTCGGCAGCTTCAAAAAAGCTTGGATTTCTCTTTCGAGCCAGAAAGTATTTATCTCCTTCCAATCTGTATACTCTGTATGTATCCCAAATCAGACCCCCTTTAGAATATTGTTCTCATGTCTGGGGAATCGCGTCCCCTACAACACTTAGCACGCTTACAGAAAGGCTTCCTCTTCTTGCCCACCGTTAAGCTGTAGGGAATATGTCACTCTTCTATAGGCATTTTCACGGCTTTTGCTCAGAGAAGTTGTCCAGTATAATTCCTTCTCTGGCAGCTCCCAGCAGAGCAACACGTAGTGCAACTTTTATGCATTCTTTTACAGTTCAGTTAGAGATGCCCCGAACTTCCCGCTTTCTTTATTCCTTCATCCCTAGAGTGTCAAGACTATGGAATCTGCTTCCTGCAGAAGTTTTTCCTTCTCCTCCCAATCTCCAAATATTTAAGTCTCGTATGAACAAACTCTCTCTAACCACAGTTAAGACACCCACGGTACGTTAGTACTTAGGCATCATCCTTCGTGGACTGTCTCAAGATAAAAAAACCTATAAGAACATCTTGTGTTTGATAAAATATATTTGTAAACAAAAATTCAAAAACGTATTAGTGGATTTAATTTTAACATAAGAATTTTATAAAATAAATAACTAAGTTTTAGTAATTTTTTCAAATTGCAGCAATAAATCTCCAAACTAAAAATTTTAAATAAAATTGTATACAAGAAAATTTCACACTAGAATTATTTCAAATTGTAAAAACACCTTTTAAATGTTATGGATGTAATGTGTATGAAATTTAAGGTTATCCTTTAGAGAAGTCAATTCACTTCAGGTACAAATCCTGATAAACCTTCATTTTGTTGTTGGGTCTTTATTAATAATTTATCCAATATTCGGATTTATTTTGCAAAGATAGCATTCTCAACCGTTTTGATAGCAGTTTTGGTCGCTAGTTCCGTCACTTTGTCAACATCCCATAAAAGTCTACCTAAGCTATAAATAAAAACAGTACTTCGTTGGGAAAAATCACAATGTATAACAAGTACTGGGTAACTATCCGCAATTAAATTGTCGTAATTGAAAAAGAAAAGTAAAGTCACTTACACCAACTTTGCTGCTGTAAATAATTTCTGAACGGTCTGTTTACCTTTTTAATGGACGTTCACTGTTAGATAATTAGTTATAACTCGGTTTGGTAAAGCTCTGAATTCATTTCTTAACCGTTTTGTCATAAGGTTTTTAATAGATTCCTTTGGAAGAATAGCGGTTAAAAGGACATTTTGCATTTAATAAATCTTGCCTGCATTTTAAATTCTAAGGCAGTTATTTTGACTTCGAAAATTCAGGTTCAATCAGATTGCAAACTTCTAAAATACTCCTTAAATATACTAAATTACCGTCCCTGTTTCAGAGCGTTCAGAGTATAAATGTGCAGATGTACATGTATGTATATTATGTACCCATTTAAAATAAATATTTTTAACTTTAATAAATCATAAATTTCTATTTTTTTTACTTTAAATTTCACCTCCGCCTCCGTTAACCTCCGCATCCGCCTCCGCTAAGAAGGCCTCCGTTACAACCCTGGTTTAAAGTTTCACTATCCAATTTTTCGTAAAAAACCTCCTCTCTTAATAAATTTGTTGACGTGTTTCGGTAAAATTCTCTAACCGGTCTTTTATCGCGGATAACGTTGGTGGTAAGTTTAAAATTGAACACCCTATATACTCTTTATGCATTAAAAAAGTTTTATTTTTTATATATATATATATATATATATATATATATATATATATATATATATATATATATATATATATATATATATATATATAATATATATATATATATATCATATATATATAATATATATATATATATATATAATATATATATATATATATATATATATATATATATATATAATATGTAGATGACTGCATTACAGCAGTACCAAAACACATGACACAAGATATACTTAACCATTTTAATAAATACCATAATAAACTTCAATTTACAATAGAAACAGAACAACAAAATAAAATCAGTTTTCTAGACTTAACAATTCACCATAAGAATAATTCTCTAAAGACAGAATGGTATACAAAAGAAACCTGGTCTTCCAGATACCTTAATTTTAACTCACAGCATCCCATTTCCCAAAAAAAAATCGGTAATTATTGGCCTCGCTGATCGAGCAATTAAATTATCCAGCCCGGAATTTCGCGAAAAATCTATAGAAAGAGCAAAACAAGCCCTTAGACTAAATAATTATCCAAACGACTTAATAAATAAAATTTTCAAAAAACGCATTCATATGTTCTATAATAAAGGCCAACCGAAGACCAATGTAAATAAGCAAAACTACCTTTCTCTACCCTACATTCCCGGGCTGTCAGAAAAAATTAATAATACATTTAAAAAACACAACATTAAAGTTGCGCATAAAGGATTTAATCTTTTAAAAACAATTTTAGTAGTTTAAAAGCAAAAATCCCCAAAACAAAAAAGAGTAACATTGTGTATCAAATCCCATGCAATGATTGTAACGGTGTATACATTGGACAAACAAGTCAACTCTTAAAAAATCGGTTAAATGGGCACAAGTATGACAAAAAAATAGAACGGCTTTGTCCAATCATATGGCAAATAATAACCATACTTTCGACTATGAAAACGTAAAAATCCTACGTACGGAAAATCATCAAAAAAAAAGGGAGCTATACGAAATGATTGAAATTCAGAAAAATCCAAAAAGCGTAAACTCTAAATCAGATACCAAAGGTTTAAGTAAAATTTATTATAATATAATTAATTAGTCAAAAAATAAAACTTGATTTCGGTGATGCATAAAGGTGTATTATTGATAACAAGGAATTATTCTACACAAAAAAAAAACAAAAAAATATAAAAAAAAGAACTAAAATTCCAACAGATAGATTTGTATTGACTTCAGTAGCTTTATAAACATATACACATACATGTCATGTTCGTCTTATAAATATTTCAGTTATTTGTTCTTTATAGTAATTGTGTGCCGTAGCAGTGTCTGTTTGTTTATGTTTTTAAATATGTAAGATAATGCACTGACATGAACCCTTCTTTTGCAGGTAAGCCAAGTTGTTATTGTATTTGTATCGTTAAATTCTAAAACAAGCGGTTTTTATTCTCTTTTAGTTGTCTTTTCTGTGAAGGTTAAAGTCTACAAACGTCAAAATTTAAATTAAAATGTAGTTATCACAAAAAAGATCTTTTTTTCCGGATCCAATTCCAAGAAAAAATTTTCACTAAAAATATATATTTTATAATATATATAAAAAAATTTATAATATATATATATATATATATATATATATATATATATATTATATATATAATATATATATATATATATATATATATATATATATATATATATATATATATATATATAATTATAATATATATTATAAATATTTAATATATATATAATAAATATATAGTATATATATATAATAATGATAATATTATATATATATATATATATATATATATATATATATATATATATATATATATATATATATATATATATATATATATATATATATATATATATATGTCTATACGTATTATTTTAACTTAAAAAATGGATGTCTATAGTTGGTATGGTGACCATTTTTTTTAAGTTTAGTTAATCTCAATTATTGTAAGAAATTCTCTTTTAGCATAATACCAAAATAAAAATTCTCGAAAAAGACCCAAATGTGCAGACGAGACGTAAAAATTGAGGTTTAATCATTTCTAGTAATCTATGCCCATGAAAACAGAATTTGTAGTAAATATTATATATTATTATTATTATATATTATATTATGGTTAAAGAAAATAAATAAATATATATATATATATATATATATATATATATATATATATATATATATATATATATATATATATATATATATATATAAAATTTTTGTAAATATGTGTGTATAAATGTTTACAATTACTTAAGAAATGCAATACGCTAATAATACCGGAAAACCGCTCGGGATAATTTAAGTTCCTTTCGGCGGGTGTTCAGGATAATTAGTCACGTCCGTTACTCTCTATCTCTTATAATTTATCCTTTAATAAGATTCAAAAATTAATCGTAAAAAGTAAATTGTAAATTTTGCAATTACTAAAAATACACACCTTTAAACAGACCAAATTTACAAACCTTTAAAGAGTAATTGTACGGCTGGTGTTTTCCCTTCTCTTATTTTTTAAATGTCTCTAATTTCACAAGATGTCTTTTATGTTTATTAAAATCCAACCAAAAACACCGAGGTAAAATAAGAGAGTTTCTGGTTTTTACCGAAAGCGCTTTGCTAGGATATTACTTTTGATAAAAATTTTGCATGAAATACAAAGTTTCCTTATTTTCTACATTCTTACGTGCACACGGCCACAATCAATTTTGAAAATAATCATTGTTTAAATTTTCAAAGCAATTAGGGCCCATAATGTTTGGAATAATCCTTGTGAATATGTACAAGGATTATTCCAAACATTATTAGGGCTTCAAAGAACTGCATATTTCAAAAACCAAAATTTTTATTGGTGATTTACATTGATTCTATACTCACTATACATTATAAAAATACTTATTTTTCTCTACTAATTCAATTTTTTCTAACCTAATAAGTGCAAAGCAATAATCATGAATAATAATAATTAAAATAACCGCGAGGATATAAAAACTTAATGAATGTGTTACGAGATTGTTGTGCAACAGACACGCCATGGTGGAATGAATAAAATATCATTATTTGTTAACTTGGGCATGGTACTTGATCATGAAATTGGTAGATACGCTTTAGAACTAGACCTCTAACGTTTTAGCACGTTACATGGAAAAATTATATTTCCTAATCTTTCCTTGGGCGATACCTATCTGGGCACAGGACTTGTCAAGTACTCCGTTCTACATAGCCTATCTGGGCACAGCAGATAAATAATCAATACATAATTATTATTAGCGAATTTTCCGATGGTAACTGACTATTTATAAATGCTATTAAAGCCTTATGATAAAAAGAAATGGCAAATTAATTTTAAAATAATACTTACTACGAAGATTATATGAAAATACATTAAAAAAAATAACTAAATTTTAGGACAAGTTCACTAATGATACTTTTTGCTTCTATTACGGGCGTAAAAACTTTTTAAGGTGGTTCAATTGCGACAAAAGTATCGCCTTACAATAAGTAAAGTCCGGCCCTTCCACAAGTCAAATCGAGATTGGGATGAACATCTCTTATCTTCGTCTCTTCTATGCTATCCGCGCCGAACTCGCCCATCTCTCTCTAACAAAAATTGATTGTTGAACGGGCCGGGACTAGTACCAGTACGGATCATTTTTTTTCATTTTAGTTTAATTCGTGATGCAGTATTTTGAATCGACTACAAATTTACCGCTGTTCCAAATAAGATCGAATACGCTTTACCAAAAGTTAAAGGTTCTCAATGCTTAAAATATTATTATTGTAGAAGACTGTACACAACACATGAGACCTGTTCGTTATTCAGTATATTAATTAAAAACTATTTTTAAACCTTTTGGACTCACCTAGTCCTAAAATACACCTTCCATAAGAGCGATTACGTAAAAAGAATAAAATAGTGTACACTCTTTTTAATAACAAACAGACCTATGTAAACTTTTAAAAATCCATATCTTTTTAACAAAACGTTCAAAAAATTCAGTTTTTTTTTAATTTTCTAATACTTTGATTTATATAGGGTGATTCAAAAATCGATCACGAAACTTAAAAGGGTGATTCTACATGACAAAATAATGGTAGAAGCTCATATATTTTTTTTCAAATGTCATTCGTTTTCGAATTACAAGCCGACACCCAACCGCTGTGTTCACACATCGTCGTTGTGGTTGGGCCCAGTAGGATCTTTTGGAACATGCGCTAGAGTTGCTGGTTATCGGCAACTCTCTTGGCTAGCGTATGGAACGGGATCCGAAGCTAAGATGAACACAAGGCTTTAACTCAAGGTGTTAGCATACCGTGCTGAGAGTGAATGACATCCTGTGCCTTAAACAGGTGTTTCCAATGGTGCCTCTGAGATACAGGGCGACCTCTCAGAGTATCTAGCCTTACTGCGGTAATGCGGGGCTCTGCGTGGTGGACTATTACTTCCCTAGCTCCAAACATAGGAAAAAAGTGACAAAGGTGAGCTGACCGAAACGGATAAATCCGTTTCGAGAGGTGCCACTCAAGGTCACAAGCAGACAAAGGTGCGCCGACCGAAACGGCTGAATCCGTTTCGTAAGGTACCCCTGAAGTCACCGGCGCCTGGTTCACGGAGAAGGACTAATCCATCCCGAACAAACAGGTGCTTAGGAAGGGTTCCCTGAATCCAAACAGAAGGCGGACAGAAGCTCCTTTATAGGAAAAAGGGTTCCCTGGCTTTAAACAGAAAGCGGATAGGACCGTTTTCATAGGATAAGGCCGGAGATGCGGCCTCAGAAAGAACATCTGGTTCCTGTAACAAGGACCTGGTAGCTACCCACGTCACTAGACCGGGAGAGGAGGGCATGATGGATCTAATCGTCTGCTCGTCATACTCCCCAGAAGACAGGGACATCAGAACACATTGTGCTCGTGTCCGGTAGCGACACGAGTAAGAGGAGATGTAAGAACTCTCTTCCAATCTGGTATCGGATTCATTAGAAGTCCGATCCTATTGGGAGAAATATAAAAAGGTGTGAGCCACAATAGACCGAGCGGTCGCAGTGGAGGGCGTAAAAAGTCCACTCACTTTAAACCTACCTACCTACCTACCTACAAGCCGACAAAGTTCAATTTTTATTTTGTTTTTTAAATTGTTTGCTTACGGAAAAACCGATTCCACTAATATTTGAAACGTAGACTGAGTCGATTGCGCTTCATCATTTTAGTAACAATTCACATTGATTGGTTGCCGCTGGAGGGCAATTTACCTACATTGAAAACTGTTTCTTGTCATAATTTTTTAGTTTTGACAGCTATACTAGTTTTTAGTATGTTTTCTTAAAGGCTGATGCAAGGCCTTTAAAAAAGGTGCTCTTCATTTAACTCGCTAAATCCAACCGTTTAGACGTAAATCGCCCTTAAAAATGAAGTGATAAATTGATTTTTCTCATTTCATTACCACCAGATACCAGGTAATTGTAACTCGAAAATGAATGACATTTAAAAAAAATTTATGAGGCTCTTCCAGTATTTTGTCATGCAGAATCATCCTCTTAAGTAAGTTTCGTGATCGATTTTGGCGTCACCCTGTATTGCATTACTTTTTAAAAAATATCATAAAAACCGTTTTTAAGATATTCCCAAATGCTTTCATACATGATAGATATGGACAATGTTAATTATGCAATTTCATTGTTAATATCTCGTTTCACAGACGATAAAAAAATCGTGACTGTGCCTCAAAGTGACATGACTAACCACAACTAACCACAATGATTTAAAAGAAAATTATTTGGCTTTTCTCCAGAATAAAAATATTTACATATTTTTTTGAAAATTATATCTTTTTTTATATATTATTACGAGAAGCTAACCTGCTCTTGCAATAATAGTAACAAAAAACATGAAAATATACAGGGTGGCCCACCCCATTCGCCTCGGTTTTTGTACGGGTAATGAAAAGAGTTGGGAAAAAACTTTTAGCACAGTCATATGTGGGTCCATGAGGAGCATATTTCAAAATTATTTTGAAATATACAGGGTGACCCAAAAAGAAAGTACATATCAAAGTTATATTTTTTCTTATGGAACACCCATATTTTTTGATATTTTTTTATACTATAGACCAAATAAACGGTTAGTTTTAGGTATAGGAAATATAACAATAACTTACCTTTATTTGGTCTATAGTATCTAAAAATATCAAAAAATATGGGGTGTTCCATTAAATATATAACTTTGATATGTAGTTTCTTTTTGGGTCACCCTGTATATTTCAAAATAATTTTGAAATATGCTCCTCATGGACCCACATATGACCGTGCTAAAAGTTTTTTCCCAACCCTTTTCATTTCTCGTAGAAAAACCGAGGCGAATGGGGTGGGCCACCCTGTATATACTATAACATAAAATTAACATATTTTTTTGTGTTTTGTCACAAAAATATATTGCAAGAGCATATATTATAATAATATTTTAAAAAAGTATAATTTTCATAATATAATACATAAATATCTTTATTTTTATAGAAAAGCCAAATAATTTTTCTTTTAAATTGATATTCCCAGAAAACAAAATAAACTATAAAAACCCCACAATGATGTCAAAAGTGCATTAATTTAGAGAATAAATATGCAAAAAAATGTAAAAATCATATTTTGATTTCAGTTAAATAAAAAAATAGAGCCAAATGCCGATTTATATTTGAATCTACTTTGTACTTATACCCAAAGCTGCTGGTAATTGAATTAAAATAATTGAAAAATCGTATTCTATTACTTCTCAGTAATTGGATTACTTTAATTCAATTACTTTCCGGAAAAGGTAATTGTATTGATTATTAATTAATAGGACAATGTAATCGTAATTAATAATTAATTTCGCGAATCCCAAGTAATTCGATTACTTATAAAGTAATTGAATTACTTATAAATTAATTCAATTACCCAATGAATAATTGAATTACTACGAAAAATTCAATAACTTTTCTTTATGGAAAAATTGCCGGAATTTTGGCCAGCCAGAAAGAGCATCTTGAAACACCGCGGCCCGCTTTGAATCCGACGAACGCCGCATCTGCGTCAATTTAGTATAATCGATTAATGCTTTCTGTCACCGTTTTTATACTTTTTTGGTGGAAAAATCAGTTGATGTTTGGGGTAGGATAAAAAGAACTTTTTATTTTAGAGTCACTTAATGTTGAACTTGCCGAGAAAGCAGTTTGAATAGTGTGACGTGCGCGTATGATGCATATTAGTATAAATATTTTATTTGTTTAGTATCATGTTTAATATATGTGGTAATTCAAATAAAGTAATTTCTAAGATATTCAATTACTTTTAGTTTTAATTGATAATTGAATTACTTTTTAAAAGTAATTGCGACAGCTTTGCTTGTACCTTACGGATCTATTAACCGTAATAGTCCACGATTTAAAAAAATCAAAAAAGGCGGCAAAATTGTAAAAACAACAACGATCGTATCTAATGGTGTTCTTTATGAACTTTATACCACTTTTATTTAAATAAACTCCGAATTGGAGCGTAGAAAGTGTGCGGTTCGACATGTAAATACTAATTTCGTTTGCGGTTTAACCGTTTATTTTCGTTCCTAATGTTTTTCGCAACATTTCTTCAAAAAAAATATACAATACTAAATTTTTAGAATGGTGTTAAAGATAACATTTATTTTATTACCAGTTTTTATATTGTCCTTTTTTTTTTATTTATAGGACTCAAAAAAATATGTCATACTCTCTTTTATAATTATCATGATTAAATGTTATTCCATTTTTGTTATAAATCTACACCCCCAATTTTTTTGTTATTTTTATCGTACAAAATAAATAAAAATACAAATAAATTGGGTATTTTTTTTTAGTTGCCGAATCTGTAATGTAATCAGATTTTCATTATCTTTTTAGATATACAAGGTACGACAAACAGTATGGTTTTTTAAATGCAATATTTTATTATAAGCTCATTCAAAAAGCTTTCAAAAATTACCACATTCAATATGTCTATCAAATTTTAAATTATGATGTATTCAGAACACTTCAAAGAATTTATTCCCGTTGAAAATTTAGCTCAAAGTTAATTTTTTAAATAGTTAGACAATTGTTGATTCACAAAATTGTTTCAAAACTTTGTCTTCATTGTACCGGGTGTCCAAATAAGAAAGAACGCCGGCTGTAACTCAGAAAATGTTTATCGCACAGCGTTGGGGAAAATATTTTTAGTAAAAGTGGTCAAGAGAAATAGCTGGAAATTATTTTCACGTTTCTGAAATGGCCGCTAGGGGGCATAACTGCAATCTTGAATCTAAAAAAGTGATGTTTCTGTGAATTTTGCTATATTAACTTAACAAAAAAATACCTGATCTTTAAAGTCGAGCATAATTTGAACCTTTTTTGTTTGATAATTTTTGCTGTATCTAGTGATGAGCGAGACCGGTCTTGGTCATGGTCTTGGGAAAACCCAAAACCAACGACCACCTTTTTTCCCCCCCTTGCAAGACACGAAGACCAAGACCGACCTGCAAGACTCTTGCACTTTTGCGACTTTTTTTAATTTTTATATTCAATACACAGAGGTATTTCATACAGGCGTGACAAAAAATGTGTCAAGAACTGCCAAAAAATGCGATTATTTATAAGGTAACAGGTTTTTTTAATTAAATAATATTTAAATTAATCACTTTGTTCTTTTATACAGTTTTCTAACAACGATAACGAGTAAATTCAATAACATGTTTCAAAAATAATAAGATTGTGACTCACAGCTCGATATCTCCGAAACCGTTTAGGAGAGAAAAGTAGGAAAACAAAAGTTATAGAAGCTGAAAATGACTTTCATATTCCTAAGTTTTTTTTTTAATTAGCTATCTAGTGATGTCACTTACAGGGTGGAACAAAATTTCGCAATACAAAAACATTATTTTTGTTCCACACTGTAAGAAGTGGCTGGATTGCTTCTTAAAACTAAGATATTAATGTGAAAGAGAAGGATTGATAAAAAATATTATTTTCATGTCATACTTTTTATATAAATGAATTTTAAATATCACTTCCGGTTTAAACGAAAAATGATATTTTAAAACCATCTACGTTGATATTGTTCCTATATGACAGTTCAACAATTTTTAGCATAATATACAGGGTGGTAATTTTTTAAATGAATTTTTCGCCATATATATTTTTTTTAGGTTAAAAGCTAAAAGTAAAGATGTTTTCTTAAGGGGTAGTAGATTTTTCGAAAAATTTTGAAATAGAAAATGGCTTCACATTTTACGCAGGTTTTCTCCATCATAAACGGTTTCGAAGATATCGAGCTTTGTCACACTATTAAGCCACCTTGTATATGCAGAATGTTTATAAAGTATTTGTGCCAACTTTGTACGGCAAATTTTTGACTAATTTAAAGATAAAAAGTTTATATGAACTGAAAAGATTCCTGAATGACTTTTTTTAAATCAGAAATCAATGTATACATATTAGAATCATTTTTAAGGAAATTTCACATCTGGTTGAAATTATTTTTTTCTGCTCACACAGTACACAGATTTGTTTTAATTTTATATGCTTCTTTAAAGAAAATTTAAATTTTATATACTATGACTAAAATGTTTCTATGTGCCACAATTCAACCAAAAAGAAGCGCTATAAATAAATAAACCCCCACATTTAAAATATGCTTCTTAATCAAATAATTAAAATGTACGTGTAAGCTTAAAATAGGTATATTTTAAGATGTTAATTCAAAAAATATAGTCGCCATCTTTATTTATTTTTAAGTATTAAAAAAATATATTTTATTTAAAATAACTTACTTTAAATTATTACTACCAAAAAAAAGCAAGACCAGCAAGAGTCTTGCAGCAAGACCAAGACCAAGACCAAGACTGGGTGGTGCAAGACCAAGACCAAGAACAAGACCTTCCTTTGGCTTGCAAGACCAAGACCAAGACCAAGACTAGCCCGGTCTTGGTCTTGGTCTTGCTTTGCTCATCACTAGCTGTAACTCTAAAAATAAAGTGGTGGAGGGTATTTAAAGGTTTCCGTAAAAAACACTGTGTATCTTTAAAACGGCTAAACCGATTTTAACAAGCTAAGGCTAGTTGACAAGAGCTTTTGTTGGGCTATAAATGTTATAATCCTTGAAGTTTTTTTAGATTCACATGTCGCCGCTGGAGGGCTTTTTTTGATATTCCGACAGAAATGGTTAATTTTCTCAAAAAAATTAATTGCATTGGTATATTTTTTTTAATGAAAAAGTAGCTAAATAAGGCCTAAACAAGCTCGTGAAAACCGTATCTTGATATCTTGTTCCTTACCTAAAATTTAGGCCAAAGGAAATTTTATACGTCAATATCTCAAAAACTATACAACCTATACCTAAAGTCCAAAATTTCTGTCAGTGACTCATTTAATATCGGCCACCCAACCGACGAAGCGGCTGAATAAAAATCTAACACTAGTAAATTATTTTTAAGCCTATGATATACTTTTCCGCTCAAATAACAGTGAACCGGCCAAAAGTTTCATCGCCACGTTGTCATAATTCGCAAGAATAAATCACCAGCCAGCCATCGCACTTAAAATAGCACGCCAATATGTATTGAAATCATTGTTATCGGGAAGACAATAAAAGTGGCAACACACATTCCTTAGTTTACAACTTGAAGAGACTTGAAAATAAGCGTATCGACAGGGTTTTCGTGCTGTTCGATGATTTTATTTAGATTGATTATGGACAGATTTTGTAAGTTTAAATTTTAATTGCTATACAGGGTATCTTCTAAATATTATAAATTTCTAATAATTGTAGTATATAGATATTGTTTTGTGCCAATTTTATAATAGTTTATCTTATTTAGTGCATATAATTGTATATAAAGATTTAGTGTTGTTAAGTGCTTTTAATTCTGTATTCTGTAAACTATGAATATTAACCAACCTTTAACTAGTTATCCGCCTATAAAAAAAACTCAGTTAACGTTAAAAGAACGAATAATGGTTAAAAATGTTTACCATGGGATTCGGGAACGAAATCCAGAACTAACCACTTTGGATGCTGCAGAGATATGTGCAACTTTAACAAAAGTTAATTCGCGTACGGTATTCAGAGTTTTAAAAGGCAAAAAAATCAATATTAGTAATTATGCGGATACTGGAAAATGCGATTTTTTCGCTATTTTTTTGCACACTTTTTACTTTTCGATTGTTAAACATGAATCAGAGGCTGTTTTTTGGCTGCCTCTTATAGTATTTAAAAAATAATAATAATTGAATTGTTTAATTCCATTTTACGACATATTTCTTTAAATTCTGTCATTTGCACGAAAACATATTTAAAAAACTCATACTATGTTAATATTAAAAAAAACACTTAAAAAGTAAGGAAAAACCTTAATTTTCAATAAAAAGTAGGTAAAACGTTTACGTCCGAATTCAACTCGAAATTCTAAAAATGTTGACCTGTTACCAGGTTGTAATAGTTTTTTTATGACATTTTTATAAGGTATGCGAACCTTGCTTCGCTCGACCCAAAATGTTTGATCAAAAATATTATCGATATGGAAATCCTAAATATGGAACACGAAAGACCCGAAATAGTTATTGGATTCTACAAGCTGATGATCTCAGAGCTTTCGTGTTCCTTATATAGTGGATATTTTTGATGAAGCAATGCGTGTGAATATCGTATTTAATATTGAGATTGCAAGATCGGTGGTAAATTGGCAAGTCGGTGTAACTTGGATTGTCTATCGTTCTGCTTTTACATCTTTTTAATTTATGTTAAGACTAAAATTTTATTATTTTTTTCATGTAGCAAAATAAAATCAGAGAAGGTAAAATTAAAGTAAAAAATGTATTTTTTTTTGGAAAAACGTTGAAAAATCGCCAAAAAAACTCAAATTTGTGTTCTATGACCTCAAAATAGGAGGTGTGCAAAATTAAGCAAAAAAATTACATTTTTCATTAATCCGAATAATACCAAAATAATATAGGCTTGTTACTAATTTAAAGGGTTGATGAAAATGTGAGAAAATAACTTTTGCTTGTAAAAAATATTTTCATGTTTTGACGAAATTTTATCATTTATTTTCTAAAATGCATACGCCACTGGAATTGATTCCCCTGACCCCACACAACCCGGGCACTCTAAAAGCGAGCGATGCGTCATTGACAGAAATTTTGGACTTGAAGTATACAAGAAATTTTATGGGACATTAATTATGTATTTTTACGAAACCTTTAACTTAGGTTATATAATCTTTTTGTTTAAAATGCAATACTTTACAAGTTATAATAAAAAAATAAAATTCCAGGGGTATACTTAAAAAAATCCTGAAAATTAGATTTGTTGATTATAACTCGTAAAATATTGCATTTAGGCAAAAAAATAAAATTTCTTGTAGTTTTTATAGTTTTTGGGATATTGACGTATAAAATTTTCTTTGGTCTAAATTTTAGGTAAGGAACAAGATATCGAGATATGGTTTTCGCCAGCTTGTTTAAGCATTATTTAGCTACCTTTTTATAAAAAAAATCATACCAATGCATTAAATTGTTTTAAGTAAATTACCATTTTTGTAGGAATTTTGAAAAAAGCCCTCTAGCGGCGACATGCGAAACTAACAAAACTTTAAATATTATAAAATTTATAGCCCAAGAATAGCTCTTTTCAACTATCCTAAGCTTGTCAAAACCGGCTTAGCCAATTGCAATTTTTATTGGCAAAAAATCCCCAAAACGCCTTTCTTAAATTTGCATTTTGCGTCGAATAAATTTTTCGAAGCCTTCTATTTTTCGCAGGAAACATTTCTCGACTAGACTACTGATGTATCCTATGATATAAAGTTGAGAAGGAATTTTAGGCCCTATGTAACTGGCGATAAAAATATACGGGATTTTATTTAAAATTATTGAAATGGGTTCATGTATCAATCATCTGGGTGTTTATGTTTTTTAGGTTTTATATAGCTCATTTCTCTAACCTATAGATTTAAATATTTTAAGATAATCCTTATGATATATTTATTGCTTCTAAAAACAATGACCTAGTAACATTCGCACCTCCGAAGGAAAACATAGTATTATTTGCTGTTCAATTTGCATAGTGCATACCTCACTAAAGGCTACATTACTGTAGTATGTAATAATGATTTAAACAAATATTTATATTTACTTGGTTAAAATCAGTTTGACGTTCTAATAAACTGTGATATAATTATATTTGTCCTTTAGTTTCATCGTGGCGTCAAAGCCGTATTATTCCACTTTTATTTTTTCTTAATCTAAAATTATTGCTACTTTTAATAAATATCTATAAAAGTAAAACATGCTTTACATTATACCAAAACACTGGTAGTCTAGTCGAGAAATGTGTTTTCTGCGAAAAATAGTTGGATAATAAAAATTGCTATTGTTATTATCAAAAAACGAAAAAAAAACATTTCGATTTTTAATAATAACTCAAAAACCATAAGAAATAGCGGAAATTGCAAAAAATATTATTGAAGAGGAGGAAGTTTCCGATAAAAAGTCCCAACTCCCGGAGTTCCATCTCCATTATTAATAATTTTAATTTAACGCTGAATATGGGCCTTCGAGCGACATTTTTGGTTACGCACTCGGCGTCAAAACCGAGTACATCACAATAAATATTTTTTTAGGGTTTTAAATATTAAGCGAAAATTTCTTAAAAAATATGATGCATTCAGAACACTTAAAAGAATTTATTCCCGTTAAAAATTTAACTAAAAGTTAATTTTTCAACAAGTTAGACAATTGTTAATTAACAAAGTTTTTTCGAACTTTCGTCTTCCCTCTACCGGGTGTCCAAATAAGAAAGGACGCCGGCTGTATCTCAGAAAATGTTTAACGTACAGCGTTGTGGAAAAAATATTTTTGGTAAAAGTGGTCAAGAAATAGCTGAAATTATTTTAAGTTTCTGAAATGCCGCTAGGGGCGTAGCTGCAATCTTGAATCTAAAGTGATGTTTCTGTGAATTTTGCTATATTAACCTAACAAAATACCTGATTTTTAAAGTCGAGGATAATTTGAACCTTTTTGTTTGACAATTTTTGCTGTATCTCTAAAAATAAAGTGGTGGGGGTATTTAAAGGTTTCCGTAAAAAACACCCTGTATCTTCGAAACGGCTATGCCGATTTTAACAAACTTGGGCTATTTAAAAAGAGCTATTCTTGGGCTCTAAATACTATATTATTTAAAGTTTTGTTAGTTTCACATGTCGCCGCTAGAGGGCTTTTTTTCAAAAATCCGACAGAAATGGTTAATTTTCTCAAAAAAATTAAATGCATTGGTATGATTTTTTTTATAACAAAGTAGCTAAATGATGCTAAAACAAGCTTGCGAAAACTATATCTGATATCCTTACCTAAAATTTAGGCCAAAGAAAATTTTATCCGTCAATATCTCAAAAACTATAAAAGCTACAAGAAATTTTATATGACATAAATTATGTATTTTTACAGAACCTTTAATTTAGGTTATATAATCTTTTCGCCTAAATGCAATACTTTTCAAATTATAATCAATAAATCGAATTTTCCGGATTTTTTTAAGGTATACCCCTGGAATTCGATTTTTTTATTATAACTCGTAAAGTATTGCATTTAGAGGAAAAGATTATATAACCTAAATTAAAGATTACGTAAAAATACATAATTAATGTCCTAAAAAATTTCTTGTAGGTTTTATAGTTTTTGAGATATTGACGTATAAAATTTTCTTTGGCCTAAATTTTAGGTAAGGAACAAGATATCGAGATACGGTTTTCGCCAGCTTGTTTAAGCATTATTTAGCTACTTTTTCAGGAAACAAATTATAACAATGCATTTATTTTTTTTGAGAAAATTAACCATTTCTGTCGGAATATCGAAAAGAGCTCTCTAGCGGCGACATGTGAAACTAACAAAACTTTAAATATTATAACAGTTATAGCACAAGGAAAGCTCTTGTGAACTAACCTAAGCTTGTTAAAATCGGCTTAGCTGTTTCGAATATACGGGGTTTCTTACAGAAACCTTTAAATACCCCTCACCACTTTATTTTTAGACATACCGCAAAAATTGTTAAACAAAGGTTTTATGCCACTTTAAAAATCAGTATTTTGTTGGGTTAAGTATAGCAAAATTCCAGAAACATCTATTGTTATATTCAAGCTTAGCGCAATATCAAAATTTAAAATAACTTTCATATTTTTTGACCCTTTTACCAAATATTTATTCCCCAACTTTGGATAAACAGTTCTGAGTTAATGCATATTTCGGACACAAATAAAAATTCCTAATATGTTGTATAAATTTTTCGCTTCGTGATGCCCTTCTTATATACATACTTACAAAATAATGCCATAAAAGTTTTTAAAAAAATTAATCCTTCGTTTATAATAATTTTATAACTTTGATAAAAAATAAAAAAATCAGAGTAATATTGTCAACAAGTAATCGGGATTATGCTTATTGAGAGAAAATACTCAACACAAAAAAAATTCTAACTTTAAAATCCAAATGAGTTAAATAAGGTACAAACATATGACAGTTTCAATCCAAATAATGTCCACGCCATCGTGTTTACCGTCGCCACAGTGGGACGAAGCGACACTACCATCAAATCATATATACAAACATAGTCAAACATGAAAATTTAAAGCAAATCAAACATATTAACAGCTATTTTTCTTTTGTTACAGATGCGACATCGGCATCGATGGCCCTACATCCTCTTTCTACCCATCCTGCTTTTTCTCCCTTCCCTCTTAGCCGTTCCCTCCCCATCTCCCGCAGCCAAAACGCGACATCATCAGAGACAACTCCATCGATTAGTAGGCGGCCACCTTCGAATTCTAGATGCGGATCAGGACGACTCAGAATTAATAATTACGGCAAGGTAAGCTCGCATAAGAAACGTCTCGTCAAAATCGCACATTATATGTATTTTTCTTTTCTTAATTAATTAATTTGGTCTTGTAGTGCTGGAGATGACAAAAAAGGTGAGAAGCAGGGAAAAGGAGGAAACGAGGAAAGAAAAACTTTATCGCAACAGGTAGCGGATGGTAAATACGGACTTATTCAAAAAGAACTGTTCAAAAAGACGCCTAAGAGACCTGGAATAATAAGTTATGCAGCCAATCCAGAAGTAAGTTTTGAAATTTGTATACTTAAAAAAAAATATCAGTATAAAACAAAATTAAACCAGTATTTACCGAAATAATCGGTACTAACTAGAATCAACCAAAATGGGTACTTCAGGTTTGTAGTGGTTAGTTTTTAACATATTTACCAGTTTTTTTTTCAGTTTTACTGAAATATATGTATATGTATGTGTGTTCAAAATAATATTAAACAACATACAACACCAAAAATAATACCAAAAAACATCTAAAATTCAGCATGTTCATACCTTTTAGAAAAATTATCATTACAATGGCAACATCGCAAAGCTACAGCTTAGGATTATTTACAATAGTGTATTAAGTTTCATATTGATCAACCAATGATTGAATTGCACAAACAGAAAACGTTGTCAATACGCGGAAGAAAACCTAAGTTTTGAGTTTTTGTCGCCCAGGGTTATTGGGATCTTGAGCCAATTAGAAGTATTAATTTTTGTGATTATGGGGTAGTACAGTTCATTTCTATTATATTGTGTTTTTCCTACATGTTTAGGTAAAATATTTTAAGACTTCTTTGTTGATGTCTAAATAATTACCTACGATCCTGATGATGGTGTCGAATTTGATCAAATGAGATAAACTACCCAAAATAAAAACATTTTTTTGGTTCAGAAAGCAATAATATTTGTGCTCAATGACTTAAAACAGGATGTATTAAAAACTTACCCAATACGTGTATTTTTTAAATAAAAAAATAACGATAAGTTTCACCCTTTTTTTAGGTACCTAAAGACAACATCGCTACCTTAGGAGGACTAACGAAAAACGACATTTGGCTGGCAGAAAACCACCTTTTAGTGATAAAAGGCGGCACTTACCCACCCCACGACGACACCAAGCAAGACTACGTTGGACAAATTTGGCAACCTATTGACGATTATAATGCACCACTGCATCAGGTATAATTTGAACAAAAAAAAAACAGTATTATTTGGATAATTTCTATTTATTATGTGCAGGTAAAAATCCCCAAGAACCCAAAAATACCGCCGCCCTTTCCCGTCCAGCTCACCGATGACGGGCCGCTACAAATCCTGGGCACAAACTCTTCGAGAACGCTTAATGCATCAGCAGAGACGCCGGCCTACGCCTTACCGCCCCCGCCCGGTTGGGACGGGGAAATCCCCCCGCAAGGCGACTACTTCCCGCAAACAGGTAAAGAATAAGATCACATAATACTCTCATCCGATATTACGATATTTAACCACACTGTTTATCAACTATCTGGTATAGTGCAAAATAACAATTTAACTGTTAACTTTACATAAAGTCTATATTCAATAAAAAGTAAATTATTATTACCTACTTTTAATCGTTTAAAACTCAACAGTAAATATACCAATTACCATCTATCATAAATTTTTTGTTACATCATAACTTGTTAATGTTGAATCTAGAAACACTATATTTTTATAAAACTTAATAAAATACCAAGACAAAATTATAGACCCAAGTCTAAGTGGCAAACCATACCAAATTCAGTAACTAAAAATATTTTGTTTGTATTTCACCCCGTAGTTTGATTATCTGTACTTCACCCAGTTACTAACCATTTAATCTGTGTTACATGTTTGTATTAACCCCTTTCAGGTCCTCCCTATTCCGATCCGACCAACCCTTCTTCCGGGCAAACAGCGCTGCGAGGTCCTAGCTCGGGGGAACCCCCAGGGGGGCTGCCGTTCCCCCCCGTTTTCTTGAACGGCAGCTTGCCGCCCTTTTTCGCGCATTTACCCCCTGGGGCGGCGATACTACCCGCCCCCTTAGGTAAGTAACAAGCTTGCATGTGTTTTCTTGGTTACAATTTATTTAACAAAACTATGTTACAAAAAACAGAAAAATTGAAAAAAACACCTGCAAACACTAACTACAAAAACGCTGTAGCCTTAATTAATGATAAACAGCCTTTGGCAGCTAATCAAGAAAATAGTGGATAGAGAAACTGATTGCAACAATTAATCGAGAAAACAAGGGTTGAAGAAACCGCTGGCAAAAGTAATAAGAAACAGTGCATGGAAAAACTATCAACAAAAGACAGTTAATGTAATACAGTGAATAAATAAACCCCCTGCCACAGCTAAACATGAAAATAGTGATGGAGAAACTGATTGCAAAAGCAATCGTGAGAACAGTGTTCGGAGAAACCATCTGCAAAAGCTAATCGACGAAACAGTGGATAAAGAACCATCTGCAAAAACTAATGAAGAGAATAGTGAATAAAGAAACCGCTTTGAAACATAATAAATGAATCAATGGATGGACAAACATTCTTAAATAAAGGAATAAAGAAAATAATGGATGGAAAAATAACCTACTAAATTTAAGGAAAAAGTGGATGGAGAAACTAAGTGCAAAAGATAATCAAGAAAACAATGTTTAAAGAATCTATCTGCAAAAACTAATCAAGAAACAGTGGATGGAGAAACACTTGCAGAAGCTAATTAAGGAAACAATGGGAGTGGATGAAGGAATACCTGCAAATCTAATCATGGAAACAATGGATGGAAAATCACCTTATAAAAACTGATCATATCTGGTCAAATTATTTAAAAAGTCTGGACGGGAGTACGAGGATAAACGAAGATTTAGAATTTTCATAAGGCTGGAGTGATTTAGTAGGTGGTCGTGGCCATAAAACCTTGCTAATGAAAGCATTTAAAGAACAAGAATGACCATTTTTAACAGAATACAGAACGTTAAAGCCCTTAGGGAAGCAGGCAGACAAAACAAAACAACCAAGAGGTCGAATCAATTCAAAACATGCTTGAAACAATAGAGACAATGTATCCAAAAAAATCTGCAAAGGTAGCGGTGAAAAAGGTTTTAAATGCCAAATTTATCTAATATTTTGCAAGTTTTAAAATAGTTCCTGAAAGTTTTTTATTATTTTAGGGAACGAGACCGACCCGGGGATACTGGACGAGGACGACCCGTCAATATATTATCCGCCGCCCTACAGTTTTTACTACCCCAAGGATAACTCCAGCGTGGTAAGCATTTATAAAAAAAATAAAGAGTACAGCACAAAATCTGAAGCAGCTATTGTAAAGCGAAACAATTTTTATGAGTTAACAATAGCTAATTTTTGCGTAGTTTTTGTACAACTTATCTTTTTTGTGATGAAAGACTTCTAAGGATACAGACTGCTACAACTGACGCCAAGTACGGCCATCTTGAATGAATGTGTTAAAACATTACCGAAATAATGGTAAATAATAAAACCTTTAAAGGGACTTTTTCTAGACCAGAGATTCGTACTTTCGTAATATAAAGACAAAATAATGTATTATGTCTCTGTAAGGGTAAAATTCTAAAAAACATAATCTCGTAAATTTAATTAATAATTTCTCTAAAAGTATTTTTACGGCTTCATCTGTTGTGCAATAAAAATCCAGGAATTTCTAATTTGCAAATTAATATTCACTTGATTTGTCTGTCTCAAAAATTTACATGTCATCATATATTTCAGCATAGCCCTTAAACGGCCACATTCGGGAAAAATTAATTTGTACAGACCGTTTTATAATACTGACAAACAGTTTTAATGTATAAAAAAGCGTCTGTATTCTTAAGAAGTTTACTTGTGATTATACTGAAAATGTGTCGTTTTATAAATCCTAAGTTTAAAACTACCGTTTCTAACATAAATATTGATCAAGTAAAGATTTAATATCCTCTCTTTTCTTTTACACTATTTACTTTCTTTTATTCTATTTCTTCAACTAACTTTCTACTAAACAACTCTTTAATTTCTTTATAGGTTTTATGGAACTACCAAACTGGCCTTCGACTGCAGTTACTAAAAACCTATCTAATAACAAATACACTAACCGAATCTATACTAACTCCTTAGCTACTCTACAACTACTTTGTTTCATCTTGCACTTTTCGAGACAACCCTGTACAGTTACATTCTTTCCTTTGCATTAATTTAAAAAAAAATAATTGAATAGTTTTTCGTTCATTTTACAATAACAAATTTAAAATTATTAGAAAGAAGGAAACTTAACATTTTTTTGTACAGTTTCAATAACTCAAAAAAATTGGTTTAACTGCAATAATTATTACTTGTTATAAATCTGACTCACAGTACTTCAAACAAAGTAAATAGATACCTAATTTAAAAACTTTTTAACACTTTAGGGGGTTCCTGAGAAACACTCCATTAAAAAACTTTCCATGGCGTCTGATCTCCCAAATTATTATTATTTTTCTAGGTACCTCCTGGCCCTCTGGTACCTGGAATAATCCTGCCCCCACCCCCGAAATTCTTCGCACCTCTCGAGGATGAACGCGACTCACCACCACAAGAAAACCAACATACACCACTAAACACACCACAAAACAAACAACCACAGAACCTCCTCTTAGCAACGAGATCAGCACATCGAAACCTTACAAAACGGTACCAACCAAGGTTTCCGTGATCAGGAATTACAGTAAGGTTACTGTAAGGGTTAATACTTCGAGAAGACCTCAACAAAACTCTAGGATACCATCTAGAACGCATCCACAAACAACTAAGTTAATTAAAACTACAATTCCGACGACTGGAAAACCGAAACTGATCACTATTCTACCTGTACATGTTGACAGGTTAAACCGGACGTACCTGCCAGCCAGAACTAAAACCAAGACCAAGCCGCCTGTGACTATCCTCAGACCGGTCAAGACTGAAGTGGCAACGCCGAAAGTGTACCTGTACCAGAACGAAGTTAGCGATAAGCCGTTTGATAGAGAGAAGGAGCAGAAAAACGAATTCGACAACCAGAAACCTGATTTTAGTAAAGTCAGAGAACAAAGGCCGACGTTTGATAACAGTCAACCTGAATTTGACAGTCAAAGAAATAGGCAGAGACCTTCCAGTCAAGGCGAGAGACAGAAGATGAGATATAATAGTGGGATCGTTAGTACCACTCAGGTCCCATTAAAATATTATACAACAGTGCATGATATTAGGACCAGTTCCGTTACACCAGCCCCTGAAAAGTTTTCTATAGGTAATCGTAAGATTTTATTCAAAGTCTAGAACATTCTAGTTCACAAAAATACGGCAAAACTTAATGATACTTTATTTTTAGGTATCAATGCTCAATATGAGAAAACAACCCCCAAATCGCCAACCAATTTGTACTTCTACGAGGAATCTGATCCCGCTCTTAATGCCATCAGCACAGAAGAGCCTGCTCATCAAAACCCCAACTACTACAGTGTCCCCAACCAGTACTACTATCCTGTCAATGTCAAAACAACCACTCTAGCGCCACCAGTCAGAAAACCAAGTTTACAACCTCCTGTCAAACCTCAGTACATTTATGTTACCGGGCGACCTTACGAGAGCCAAAAACCCAAATTTAGATACGTCCCCCAGACTGAACAAAGGCCACAACAGAACAGTTTCAGCATCCATATCGCCAAGCTTCAAAATCAGCTGCACTATTACAGTACACCCAAAACTATTAACAGACCAACACCTAAACCTGTGTACCAATACAGCTTTGAAGCTCAGAACTATCACAGGCCTGGAGGTAAAGCTTTCCGACCTTCCCCCTCATGGATGATAATGAGGACAGTTTTAAGCCGATCCCGAAATACAGCGTTCAAATACAGCCTGCCATCCAGATCATACCGACCCAACAGCCAAGTTACCAGCAAATCCAGCCCCTGAACGTGGAGGAACCTACGTACTACACAACTGAGAGGCCTCAGAGTGGATACAACCAACAATATCATCAAGAAGTACAGGTGAACCAAGGTTACAGACAACAGAATGATCCACAATATGTGTCAGATAATTTTAAAAATTCTGGATATGTTCAACAAAGTCAAAGCAACCCTGGTTATGTATCTGAGTTCCAAAACAATCCCAATATCGTAGTCACTCCCTCAAAAGCAATTGCAGAGTTTCTTATGAAGTCACCCCTAATCCTATCCATCAAGGCTTTTACACTAAGCCAGATGAAGGATATTTTGACGAGAACACCAGGCAATACTTTACAATATTTGGACGAAAACTACCCAGCTCAACAACCCCCCTCCCCAGTGTTAAACGACCCAGCCTGTCATCGATTCAAAATGGCATTAGACAACAAGGAGGAAACAGATACAATCAAGGCCACTATGATAGGCCCATATCGCTCGAAAGTGACATAAATGTTAACTATGTCAGACCACAACCGCCCATTAACCCTCAGAGCGAACCGATAAGACCCAGTGGTCAGTACCATCAAGATCGTTCGCCCAATCCTGAAATTGTCAAGGCAATCGAGATATCGCCTTCGATAAATAGAGGAAATAAAGAAAGATATATACATTACCAACTTCCAGGGGATGAAGGAGCACATTTTTACTTCCTGACACCACAGGCAGCTGAAAGAAGACGGCAAGCAGGGGGGTACTTTTATGAAAGAGAAGGGCGAATGAGGCGAGAGATGAAAAGAGAAGAAGAAAAGAAAAATAGGTGAGAAGTGTACAAATGGACTAGGGATAAGTGAAATTGACTTGATATTAATATTTATACAAAAAGCATTTCTTTTAAAGACTTTTTTTGTACTAAAAAATAATGAGATATGCTAAAAGTAGTGTTAGTTTTGTGATAGAACTGTGACGATATTATGACTCTAAGAGTGTCCTGATTTCTGATATTTAAGAAAAATAAAATTAGGTGCTAAGAATTGGTCTGTGATCAGTTTTATGTTTTCTTAAAGAAAATTTTACTTGTAAGTGTAAAATGGAACAAACTAGATGCATATTATGTATAGAAAAAGCAAGATTTTTACTGTAAAACTGTATCAAGTTTTATACCACAAACTAAAATGTGTATCTAATAAGCCAACTTGATATACTTAGATATGTACATAGTAACTGTGGTTTTTCAAAATAATTTTATGATACCTAATAAAAATATTGTTCCGATTTTATTTAATAAAATTTAAAATATTCAATAAATTATACAAATTATTTTTAAAACCTAATATTCTTTTTAAAAGAAAAAAAGAAGTATATTCTTAAAAGTGACATTCATACGTTATTAAAGCCTAAGTTTGTTGTAGAAAGGAAAACGTATATTTTTTATGTCAGGCTTTTTCTTAGTAAAAATCTCAGTTATTTTGGATGATTAAAGCAAATTTTAACATTTTTCCCAAAATCTTAGATAGCAAAAATAATTTGGCAACATCTACAAAACTTCTTATTCGACTTCTTTGAGCCATTTGACAAAATAGAGAATTACTTTGAAAATTATTGCCATAATTACACTGTGTTTTTAAAGTCGTTGAACCATATTTTTCGGAAACGGCAACAAATCAGTACAAGCTATTTATTTATTTTTTTTAACTTAAATTTTTGTCAAAATTTTTTTCTTATTTAAAAAACTGACAACTTGTCAACAATTATTATTTTGCTTATTTCTTCAACCGGGATTTTTATGTTTTTTATTTTAAATAATCAGTTCATAGACATTGTGCTTACTGCTAGACGCCTTTTTTACAATTGCTCCTGAAGATCAACTATAGCAGCTTCCAAAATAATTATATACAAATAAAAATTGTTAGGATATAATTAAAAGTTACTATAAATGTGTGCAAATGTTTACTTTCATAAATTGGAAGTCTTCTCAAAAAAATCTTAAAAACTCGATTTTTTTAGTCCTACAGACCGTATTTAATATAAATTTTTTACCTTTTGAGGTTATGATATGTTAATCCATTGACGGCTGCTTATAAATATTAGCGTTTGTGCTAATATTTTAATAACCATAACAAAAATTTTAGAAATAGTTCTGCTAAATTTTATTATAAGTATTAAACACAAATTAACGTACTTATAGCAAAAATCCTATAAAAACTTCCATCAGAATTTTGGAGATAATTTTAGTATACAATAATTAACAGAACTCTTGTATGTGTAAAACGGTTTTAAAATCTTACCATTAAATGTTGTCCAACCGTTTAAATATACATTTGTGCTCGACAAGACCAGAGACATGCAATGAATTGATTATAATTTTTTTTCTCAAAAACGAAGCAAGATAGTAAGAGACAAAAAAGAAAAAGTATAAAAATTGCAAAAGTCAGTGGCGTACACACAATTTCACATTTATTTTCAATAAGGTGTCTCCTGACACGCCACTGGACTAAATAATTTTTAGGTAGTTCACACGCGACAGTCTGTAGACAAATTTATCGCGTTATAGTAAGTAAAGCCCGACCGGTCCACAAATCAAAGCGAGATTGGGATGAACATCTTTTATCTTTGTCTCTTCCATGCAGTTTGCCATCCTTTCCCAGTCAATTTACCGTACCGACAATCCAAAATTACCGTATTTTTCGCCAAATTACCGTACATTATTTTAAACACCATTTAAAAGTATCCTTTTCTTTCCACCTGGTAAAAAATATGCTATATTCTCGTGGGACTGTTCAATTTTGAACTGCCAGCGTCCGGAGTTGACATCAAAATATCGGGGAATCCCAAACAGACGGCGACGCCAGTAGCAGTGATGACACAAGCCACAGAGAGAGACCATTGCAGAAATTATGGACAATGTTGCTAATGTTATCGATTTTTAGTTATTAGAGGCGCAAGGGTGTGTTCTGGTACAAGGTACAATGCATAATATTTATTCGAATATTAATTATCGCATGAATTTGCATTGGCGAACCTTGGTTCATATTACCGTACAGGTACGGTAATTACTGTACGGTTGGCAACACTGCTTCCATGACTCTACGCGCCGAACTCGCATATCTCTCTCTAACAAAAATTGATTGTTGAACGGGCCGGGACTAGTACCAGTACGGATCATTGTATTTTTTTCTATTTTAGTAAAATTCATGGTGCAGTATTTTGAATAGACCCCAAATTTAGCTTTGATCCAAATAAGATCGAATAAGCTTTACCAAAAGTAAGAGGTTCTCAATGCTTGAAAATATTATTTTTGTAGGAGACTGTACAGTTGCGGCCATAAAATTTCGGGCAAAATTCGACAATCCGTGTCCAAATCATTGATTTTCCGTAAACCAGGCTTTCACCTGATAATTATATATTTGAAGTACAGAGTCACGTTCACAGGCCTTTTAATATCAATTTCTTAGCTGAAACAAAACAAACAAAGACTTGAAGTAAGCAAAATTCCATTAATTTATACAGAAAACTAAATCAAATTGAATATCAACTAATAAACTATAAAACAAAAATCAGTATTTTATGATAGCTTCATTCTTTTTGATCACCAAGGCCAATCTTTTGGGGAAACAGCGAACAATGTTCTAGTGTAATCCTTAGTCAAACTATTCCACGCCTCTTGAATTTGTGCCCATAACTCTTCTTCATTTGCGGGCTGAACATGTGTTGACTGGATTTTTTCAACTATCAGTCTCCATACATTTTCCATCGTGATGACGTCGGGACTTCGCGAGGCCAGGAAAGGATTCTAACCTGGTTGTTTCGACCAGTCTGACCCTTCGGGCTGTATGGACCGGACAGTTGTCGGCTGATAGATAAAATCATTCCTATAGACATTATAGGCCGCTGGCAGCATGATTTTTTGGGAGTATTTCTTGATAAGAATTGGCGTTAAGTCTGCCCTGGATATGATGGCAAACGCCCACCCATCCTGCCCGATACATCCCCAAACATTGACCAAAAACCTACCACTCTGTTTTATCTTTTGGGTGTATGTCTCTTCAAATCTAAATTTTGGGGGGTCTATATACTCGCATACTTCCATTAAAAATGACTGAAAACGTTTTCATCACTAAATATTACCCTTTCCCAGAAACGTTTTTCCCCTGTAGGTATTCTAGGAAAATCCAAACCTTTCTTGTTTATTTGCCTGTGTTAAAAGGGTTTTTTGGCCGCTCGACGGCATCGAAGCTCTGAAAATTTGTTGATGCAGCGCCGTGCTGTTCTGTCGGAGCCAGGAAAAATTGTTTCTAGTTTTGCAGGACGAAAACCGCCCTTACCTTTTCCTTTTTTCCCTACTTCCTTTCTGTGGAATTTCTATCATGAAATTTTTGTTTGATATCATGAACCGAACTCTTTGGCACTCCGACTCTCTCCGCAACAGATTTTTCTGAGTAGCCCCTCCAGCAATGTAACAACTTGAACTTTTTTTGCTACTGATATGTGTGGCATGGATCAAGAACTTGATATATTTTTGGACAATGACAGATTTCAATTAGTGTCAAAGTAAAGGTAAGCTGGTAACTGAAGGCTGTTTTACAACACATAAAATCGTTACCCGAAATTTTATGGCCGTAACTGTACATGTACATAACTGTACATACGTAAAACATGAGGTCTGTTCGTTATTCAGTAATATTTTACACTATTTTACATTTTTTAAGAATAAAATAGTGTACACTATTTCTTAATACCAAATAGACCTACTGAACTTTCAAAAATACATATCTTTTTAACAAACTGGTCAAAAAATTCAGTTTTTTTTTTTAATTTTCTAATTCTCCGATTTATATTGCATTACTTTTTAAAAAATATCGTAAAAACCGTTTTTAAGATATTTCGAAATGAATACATGACAGATATTGACAAAGTGAATTATGCAGACTTTAATTATTCATATCTCGTTATAGATGATAAAAAAAATTCGTTTTTTTTTTCAAGTAGATAAAAGACACTTTTCTTATTTTTTTATATTATTATATATTTATATTATATTTCTTATTAAACCAATATTTTAATTTCATTTATTTCGAGTGAACTACCCTAACGTAATTAATTTTTTTCTTCCTCAAAATGTTCACAGTAATGTTTAGGTGACGTTGAAACTTTTAAATAACTGTCTCTATTTCAGCAGTGCAGCAAACCTCATATTTTTTAAAAAACACTTACAAAAAATGCATAAAAAAAAAACAAATTATGTGGTAAATACCCGAAAAAACTGTTGTCTACAAAATAAATAAATCATAAATTCTATCCTCCTTGAAGCCCAGTTAAAAAAAATTTAAATCACTTACCTGTATTTAATTCTTGTTCGGCATTCTCGTCCTTCAATGGCGAATCGAACAGGTGCAGGTACACTTCGATAGCGCATTTCGCGGCCCTAAAGTAGAACGGGTGCCCCCTTAGGACGTCCTCCAGCCTCAGAAGACCCACGTACGATCGCAGAGTCATTTTCCGCATGCAATACGTGTGGAAGTCGAATTGGTCCTCGATTATTTCAGAAAAATGCTAAAAATGATTTTGATTTTTAAACCGAGCCGTTTAAAACGTTCGCATCAAATGGATTTGTTTTGATAGGAAAGTTCAGAGTCTCTATAAAAAAATATAAAAAATTTGATAAAAAAGTTTAGAGACAATGAGAAAATTCAGAAATACACAAGCTGCTTATGTTAATATTGTAAAAATTTTAGAGGAGGACTTTTTGGATGAAAATATGAAAAAAGTTCCTATAAACTTCTTAATATTTGAACTAGAAGGTGATAAATTAAAAAAAATAAATATATATTTTTTCTACAAATGTATTAAAAATTCAATTTTTTAACACTATCTAGATGCCTTAAAAATGTTACGTTATTAAATGCTTCTTAAATACTCAATAATGAATTAAAATCGTTTCTGTACTTTGTCAATTACTTTCTTTGTAAAAAATAATGGAATAAACACAAAAAAACTTACTCTTTTGTACCGAAATTTTTCTGACACGACTGACGCTATTATTGCCGGCAGAAGTGTTGTAATTTATGGATTAGAACTTACTATAAGGGAGTATGTTTTAACTCTACTTCAACGCCATCTACATTTGAGAAGTAGAAATACAGCAACAAACGCCAAAAATTACTTAACAATATAAAATTTTTAAACCATTTTGTATTGATATATGTCATAAAAGATCATTTGATACATATCGGATATATATTGGATATATATCCATTGATATATATCCTCGAACCCTGGGTTCACTGTTGTTTTTACCCAAGGAAGTTTAAAGGTGTTTGGGCCCCAATGCCCCAAATTAAAAAAAAAATGTCCAGCCCAGTATGAAAATAACTGTTAGAGTTGGCCCCCCCCCATTTTCGCAAAACGAAATTCCACAAATAATTTAATGTGTTCCCTTTTCTTACACACCGATAAATCAGGGGGGGGTTTGGCAACACATTATCTTTTTGGGGGCCGTTTTAAAATTTGATTGTTTTGTTTTGGGTGTGATTATATTTTTTTTGGTTGGGGAATTTTTTTTGGGTTGATAAAAACCTTCTTATTTTAGTGATTAGTGTTTTTTTAAATTGTATATAATTTTTTTTATTTTTTTTTATTATAATATCTTAAAAAATGACTAGAGGTTGTAAGGGTTTTTTTTTTCAAATCAAAAAGGGAAACCCGGCTTTTTTTTCTTTAGGTTAGTTTTTTTTTTTTAAATTAGGTGCTTCTTATGAGACATAACTTTAGGTAACTGAAAAAAAAATAATATATCAATTATGAATAAAAAAAAATGAAAATTTCATGGAAAGCAGTAGAAAAGTAAGGCAATCTTCTATTTTTTAAAAATGATTTCCACAATGTTTGTGTATTTCTGTGGATTATTAAAAAAAAATAATGTTTATATTTAGGTATTTTTTTTTAATAATTTAGTACATTTTTTTAAAAGGGTCAAAATTATTTATTACTGGGCAGACCAGGCAAATTTTAATATATACAGGTCAGTGGCGGCTCGTGGTAAGTATTTATGGGGGGGCACTAGACGTAAAACACAAAAATAAAAAAAAAACTGGAGGCCAACATACCAGAGGCAAGAAATAGGATGTCACCCCAAAAAATTATTTCTTGGGTTTTAAGTGGTCTTTAAGGGCTATATCCAACTGGCAGTAAAATTTTTTAAAACCCCCCAAAAATCCCGGGGGTTTGATGAATCTTCTTTTTGTCTCATAAACCCCCAAAACCCCCAAAAAAATTTTTTACAGTCAATTATTTTTGAGAGTACATATCTGTTCTTTCTAACTTGTTCGTTTTGTTGTTGAACACTGCGCCTATATCCCTATCTAACTGCGTTTTTAAAACAACTTTCCCCAGAAGCTGTAACCCCAACTGAGCGATAATATGAGCCTGAGTATTCTCATGTTTTGGCGGGGGGGCTCTGCTTTTTTGGGCTGAACAACAAGCACGAAAAACAAAAAAAAATCGGTTAGTTGTATCACATCCACAAAAAAAATCCCCCCTTTTCATACATTTTCATTTTGAATTTTCCCCCTTTAAAATCCCTAGACTTACATTTGGTGGTCTGTGTGAGGGAAAAAATTTTTTTCAGGGCTTTCAGCACGTTTAAATTCAATTTTTTTTTTTTAAACTCAAAGAAAAAAAAATTGTTTTGCAAAAAATTTTACCTAAAAGGGACCATTTTTTTTGGGAACAAACCCTTTAAAAATTTTTCCCCGTAACAGCACCAAATGGTTATATGGAGCAAAAAAGTGTGGGCCCCTTCCTATTAATAATCCCTTGCCCCCTCCGCGCCCCGGCAAATTTTTTCCCTAGAAATTGCATAAACCACGCCTACATAAGGCCCCCCGTGCGATCGGGGCCGATTGGCGTCGAACGTCCCCCCGGCCGTAATCGGATCCTTTCGGCTCAGCGGGGTTTTTTTGTTAGGGGTAAACCTATGTTTTGTATTGGGGTAAAAAAAGGGGGGGTTTCCGGGGGAAAGCACGATGAAAAATAAAATTTTTTTTTTTAAAATTTTTTTTGGGTGCACGTGCTCCGGCTCCCATGGAGGAAAAGCCACTGATACAGGTCCCTCTAATTAAAAAAAAAGAAAGTACAATTTTATGTTAAAGTACCTTTTTTCTTTTTCTTTTTTCTTTAAAAAAAAAAATTAAAAATTTTTGGGTTTTTTAAACACATTATCAACTTTTTTTAAAAACGACATACTGTAGACACATAATATTTAAGGTTCTGTTTTAAAAAAAATTCCTAGGTACCAAAGGTTAAAAAAACAATAACCACTGTTATTCTGTCTCATGAATGTTTGTTATTTGTGAAAAGTATATGCCTAAAAAAAACAGTTAAAAAATTTTCACTTTTTTTAAAAAACAACCACAATCTTAGGTTAGATTAAACTCATTTACACTATCTT